>SKCR01037913.1:0-138406 GCA_019454045.1 Zanthoxylum bungeanum | reverse complement strand
CCCTCAGTCCATACGACAATGTCGTGTGAATTTAGCTCATGAACCTCCATTTGGTTCAGTCGATTGGGGACATCCCCCCAAGGACTCATGTCGAGTCAAATGAAGACATGGACTTTCCTCAGTCCATACGACAATATCGTGTGAATTTAGCTCCTGAACCTCCATCTGGTTCAGTCGACTGGGGACATCCCCCTAAGGACTCATGTCGAGTCAATTGAAGACATGGACTTCCCTCAGTCCATACGACAATGTCATTTGAATTCAGCTGTTGAACCTCCATCTAGTTCAGTCGATCGGGGACGTCCCCCGATGACTCATGTCGAGTCAACTGAAGTCATTGACTTCCCTCAATCCGTACGACAACATCGTGTGAATTAGCTCTGAGCTTTTATTAGGATCAGTAAACAGGTACCCCACACCCTGTTTTCATTCAACATACACAAAAATACTCTCCAAGTCAAAAACTTCTAGACTTAGATAGTATGGGACAAACTGTACGGGCCAAATTTGGCCCAATGGTAAAATCGACATTTCATCTCTAGGCCAACCACAAACCTGAAACCCGCTAATAAACCCGGTTTGGGGATCGATTTCTGACCGAGAGACCTCACAACCACAAGCCCATTTTAACCAATAGACCAGATGAAGATGACCCAAAAACTCATCAGTTACCAAATTAGAAAACGCCTAAACTCATAAACTCCTACATTAAATTGATTGTTACAGAGGTTCCAACGAGAAAAAGAAGTGAATGAGCCTACTTCGAAAGGCTTATAAAAGGAAAAGGTTTTGGCTTGGGAAAGACATTCGAGATTATTAAGTTATCTTGTATCTCACCCTCGAAATACCAACACCCTGCCCTCACTGCAAACAAACGGAGATTGAGGTAACATCAAGCCTTGTTTTTCCTACTTTCTTCTCATCAACATTATTGACTTGGGCGTCGGACAGCCTACGGCTTCCACCACACCGGTGGGCAGTACTCCTCGCTCACCCTACCTTCGTTTTGCAGGATCGCTAGTGCCCCCATTCAGCAGATTCTCGATTGTGGACCTCGGGCGAAGACCAGCATCCACACTGGATAAATTAGTCAATTGAAAATTACCATAAAATTCAATGAATATTATTATATCATATGTCATAGTATTTGAGAAGCATTTTGAATAGCAAGGGGAAAAAAGTAAGAGCGGCAATTTGGGTTTGGATTCTTTTATTCGATCGATTCGATTCGCTTTAAAGTGAATGTGGGTTTGAAAAAAAGGATTCGTTTAATAAGTGGGTCAATTTGATTCCATTCGTTTATTAAACGAATCTAATGCGAATTTAAGTTCATTGATTCATTTATTCGTTTATGATTCGTTTTATTATTTTTCTTTGACTAGTTATTGTTAATTCTCAATTAAAATTCGAGAAATTGTGGCTAATTATCATAGAAAAATAATATTGTCGATATTTGGTGAGCTATTTTTAGTAAATATATTAATTACATTTCATATGTATATATTTTTGAAGAATTAATGTAAATAAATTATGATAAATTATGTTATTGAATAATATAATGACTAAACGAAAATTCTTGATATTAGGATTCGTTTAATAAACGAATCGATTACGAATCCATCATATTTTGATTCGATTAGTTTAGGATTCGATATAAATTGATTCGTTAATTCGTTTTATCACCCCTAAAAAATATTGTATCGTGTATCGTCATTTTATGAATGATCTAATTGGATCACCTCTTATTAAATTTTTTTCTATGATTATAAGGGGTGAAAATAAACCAATCATATTTTACGTGCAAAAGATTAATGTGTCATGATATAATTGATTAAGTCAAATAATACTGTAAAAAATGAATAATAATTAAAAATAAGAGAGGTTCAGGGGCACCAATTTTTCACACAGGTTTTGACACACAATTTCGTCCCTTAAATAATAATAAATATTTCAACGGTGACAAGGAGAATTAACATGACATTGGTTTTTTAGGATAGAATATTGTTTGTGGGTCCTACTTTGAAATTTCAATAACCAACTCTTTTCTCTCTCAAATGTTTTTAGAATATAAATCAAAAACTATTTACATGAATGCACTTTGTTAATCCCATGAGAAAAGTAGCAATATTTCATGTTGATAACTGAAATAATATTGATTTAATGATTTTGTAATAACATTGTTCACGACTGTTTTTAGTTCTAACGGTAAAATAGGGAATTCACTCATCGAATAAACCTTTCTCGAATAATGAATTTTTTTGGTTAGTATAGAACCACAAAAATTTAGCAAGCAGACAAGATAAACAGAGAGTTTACGTGGTTTGACGGAAAGTGGCTTCTGCCTACATTCACGAGAGAAAGGAGGATATTTTATTACTGCTTAGGGTCAAGACCGACCCGAACTATAAAAGGGAGATGATTATTACAAAGATGAAATACCTATAATTCTCTCAAGTGGTCGGGTAATTGACTAACTTCCTCTCTCTATCTCTATCTCTTAAACTTCTTGGTTTTTACAAGTTGTGAGATGCCAAAATTGCTAACTCTTGAATTTACGACTTCAACCTCTTTATATACGCTTCAAAATATATGTTCCACCAATGGTGATGTCAACTAATTATTGGGATTATATACGGAATTACAGGGTTAGCGCAGCGAAACGCGGAAAACATAATTTTTCGATTTCAAATTTTTTATTGGAATAATTAAATAAACTTATTTATTTAATTAACCAATACTGAAAATCTGAAATTTTAACCCAAGAAATCATATTTCTTTTAATTACCGAATTGCCCCAAAATTTTGTAATTTGATCATTTTGGTCATTAAATGGTCAAATACATATTTAATTGATTCCAAATCAATCCCAAAATGATCTATACATGGAAAACCAAATTGCAACACAAATCCAAAGATGATCTAACAGTATATTTCCGTGATGAGTTCTGTGGGTCTGTCGAAGCGTCAAGTTCAGAAGATGTTTAGGATGTCGCTGGGGGGGCACCCGTGGTGTGGTATCATGGCCTTGAGAGGAAGGTCAAAGATGATTGGAGGGCATTGGCAGAGGCCTTTTCTGAATCAGTACGTCATGAATTTGGAGATCGACTTGTCGCTCCGCGACATGGAGAATACCGAGCAGAAGCCGGAGGAGAGCTTCAAGGATTATGTAGATCGCTGGAGAAGCCAGCTTTGGAAGATGCAGACTTGGCCCTCGGAGAAGGACCAGATCAAGATGATCATCAAAGGTACTAAACCCTCGATTTATGGAAAGCTGAAGAGGATGACCTCTATGATTATTGATTTTCGACAGTTGAGGGAGACTGTTATAGATATTGAGGAGGAGGAAGCTGAGAACAGGAAGTTTTATGGCTTGAATAGGAGGACCATTGGGGGCCGTCGGGAGCCAAACCTGATTCCGCCGAAGTTGCCGCCATCAGAAACAGACGTTTTTCTAACCTTGGTAAGCCTCTGTCTAAGGTGCTTGAGAAGTTGAAGAGACAAGGACTCCTAAAACTCTTAGAAGCTAGACCACTTCCCAACCCTCCACCACCACACCTCAATATGAACCTATACTGCAATTACCACCAGCAAAAAGGCCATGACACCGATAACTGCACCCGCCTCAGACATGGAATCTAAGACCTCATCGACTCTTACAAAATACCTGACCCAGAAAAAGAACAACCCAACACCCAGAGAAACCCCTTACCTAACTACCATTCTGTTCCACCACCTACATACATGATTAACTCCGGCCTATCCGAAACCCTTGTCCTCCAAACCTTTACCGCCAAGCCTTTTGCCTGGGGATTTAGGACAGTAGTAGTGAAGAGGAGACAGAGCAGGGGAAGAATTTCTGGGAGAACTTCTCGAGCAGTGATGAAGATGAGGTGAAGGGAATGACCCATAGTGGACGTTTTTACAGTGATGTTGCAGAGAAAGGCAAGGAAGTGTTGGCAGAAGGTAGGGAAGTGGCAGAGAACGTGGATAATGCTTAGGGAGATGTAGTGATACGAAAGTTGAAGAAGATGCGAGCACAAGTGAGCATTTGGGAGTTGTTGTGTGCATCTCAATAACATAGGCGTGCCATGGTTGAGGCTTTGAGTAAGATAGTGGTACCGGAGGATGCCAACCCCGCAATGTTCGTTGGATCGGTGCAGAATGAAGCTTTGCAGGTGATAATGTTCTCTGAGGAAGAACTCTCGTTGGAGGGAAGGGATCCACAATAGGCCACTGTTCATAAGAGCGGAAGTGGGGGGCAAGAGGACATCTTGTGTGATGGTAAGTGATGGCTCATCTATCAATGTGTGCCCTTTGAAGATTTTGTCGAGGTTGGGTCTGAAAGCGACAGATTTGAGTCCCTCCATCATGACTATCAAGGCGTATGATGATAGTAAGCGGGGAGTAGAGGGCACCTTTCGGCGGTAGTCAAGGTGGGCCCAGTTGAGGATGAGGTTGAGTTCACGGTACTTGATATCCCAGCCACTTTTACTTTGCTCTTGGGGAGTCCATGGTTTCACAAGCTTGGGGGCGTGTCCTCCGTTTTGCACCAAGTCATCAAGTTTCCGTATGGAGGAGAGATCGTCACCATCATAGCTGAGGTAGACAATGCTGTGGCCATATTGGAGATACAACCTTTCACAAGGTTCCAAGTGGCGGTAAACTTTGAGGAGTGGGTGGATCCTAAGGTGGCTAGGATCATTGAGAATAAGAAGTTTGAGCCGGGCATGGGATTAGGTGTTGGAGGAACACTAGCAGACTTCAAGGGGCAGACAAACATGAGAGGATTGGGGTATAAATTCGACGAGGATAAACCGAAGGCCAATAAGAAATGGCTGAAGCTGGTATACTACTTCGTGAAAGCTACGGGGTATCAAGGAAACCCTGAACCAGTGGAAGTCAATTGGATCATGGTGCCCGGGTTTGAGATCTTCTAGGACGTGATGGGCAAGGAGCCGCGAGCAGAAGAAGTCGCTAATGAGGAAGACAAGTGGGAAGAGGAACTGATTCAGCTAGAGAGCCTGACACTCGAGGAGAGCAAGGAGTCTGAGGAAGGCGAGGCTGCAGACGACGAAGATGTATATTTCCCTGATTTGATTGTACTCATGCATTCGCTAATAATAAAGACATTCTTTTTCACTTACTTACCTGAGTCTCTTCCATATAACTTATACAACCTGAGCATATTTGACATTAACTCAACCAAAACAAACGCATTTAACCTTGGTTAACCTGAAAGCCCCAAGGAAATTGTAATTGCGAGGGAGGTTACCTCTGAGGAACGGAAGGAATTAGAAGAGATGTTAGTCAAGTATGCCGAAGTATTCGCTTAGTCCTACGAGGACATGCCCAGAGTAGATAGGAGTACTGCCCAACACGCAATATCGACTTATTCGAACATGAGACCGGTAAAGCAGAAGCTCCGAAGGATAAGACCTGAATGGGCCGAAAAGGTTAGAGAAGAATTCAAGAAGGAGATAGACGTGGGATTTCTAGAAGTAGTGAAGTACCCCGAGTGGTTAGCGAACATTTTGCCGGTGCCGAAGAAGGATGGAAGGTCAGAATGTGTGTGGATTATAGAGACCTTAACAAAGCTTGCCCAAATGATGATTTTCCTTTACACATATAGATGTACTTATAGATAGCGCGGCTTTATCTGCCTTGTACTCATTCGCAGATGGGTTCTCGGGATATAATCACGTCTTTATGGATGAAGAAGATAAGCATAAGACTGCATTTGTCACTGAGTGGGGCACGTATTGTTACAAAGTGATGCCGTTTTGGCTTACAAACGCAGGAGCCACTTATCAACGGATGGCCACTACATTATTCCATGACTTGATACATAAGGAGATCGAAGTATACGTGGATGACTTGATGGTGAAGTCAGAGACGAGAAGCGGACACATAGAAGTGCTAGAGAAGTTCATTCAATGAGTCGACAAATACAACCTACGACTAAATCCCAAGAATTGTGTGTTCGGGGTAACGACGGGAAAGCTGATAGGACATACGGTAGGAATGAGAGGAATAGAAGTAGACCCTGAGAAGATCAAAGTGATTGCCGAGATGCCTGCGCTGAAGATGGAGAAAGAAATTAGAGTCTTCCTTGGGAACATTAAGTATATTAGTCGATTCATCGCCAAACTGACATTAGTGTGGGAGCCCATCTTCAAGCTGTTGAGGAAAGACCAGCCGGTGAAGTGGAATGAACAATACCAAGAAGCTTTCAACAAGATCAAGGAATACCTAGTGAAACCTCCAATACCGGGTAAATATTTAATGCTGTATTTGGCCATAGAACCTGAAGCGCTGTGGGCGATGATGGTACATACAGATGAGACAGGGGTGGAGCTTGCAGTCTACTACCTCAGTAAGAAGATGCTTTCGTATGAAGCCCGCTATCAAGAGGTTGAGAAGATTTATTTGGCGGTAGTATGGGCGTCCAGAAAATTACGTCATTACTTCCAATCTTACAAGATCCAACTGGTAGCAAATGAGAATCCCTTGAAGTATCTGCATTTGGTACCTTCGCTTGTAGGGAAGTTTGGCAGATGGTTGGTATTGATGATAGAGTTTGATATTGAGTATCTCACTTCTAAAGTAATCAAAGGGGGAGCCGTAGCGGAGTTCTTAGCATTACAACCCATAGAAGGAGACCAATAGATGTTTGAATTCCTAGACGAAAAAATCCAGGAAATAACGGTACAAGGATGGAAGTGTTGGACAATTATGACCCATAGCGTCACTATTTGTACAGATCATGGTGTTGTTGTACAAAAATCCAGGAAATAACGGTACAAGGATGGAAGTGTTGGACAATTATGACCCATAGTGTCACTATTTTACAGATCATGGTGTTGTTATACAAATTAACTATGTGATAAAGGAAATTGCTCTTTTATCATTTGTGATTAGATCACCGAGATGTATAAATGATGAAAGGTCCTTATGATTAGTTCCTGGATTGAGATGATATGAGACAGTATCAATCCACGAATGTTTAATCATTAAATATCCCTAGTCAGAGTATTATCGAGATTAGACATCGATAATGCGTAAAAGACTAATATTACACCTGTGCACGTTGTGAGGGCATAACGACATAGTTCTCATATATTTGGGTATAGGATACTCATACAAGTGTAGTAGGAGGTTGTGTTTTACCGATGGTACAGGAAACAGCTTCGCTCTGGATAGACCCCTCAGAATTCCATTGGTAGTATGACTATGTGTCTATGGAAGTCTGAATCAGGGTAGATGTATTTGGTCTTAACCTGAGACTTGCACCGCTAATACTTGCGACAATCAATATACTTTGGTTTTGGTCATCCAGGGCTTAACAGGTTCTGTGTACGCCTCTGCTGGGTATATTGAGAATCGTAGTGTGTTGGGTGTGATGTCAAGACGGAAGTATCACTCCCGTCATAGTGGAGATGATGGTCACATTGGATACGTAACTGGTTCTCTTATGTACTGCAGTCATCGGGATAATATGACTAGGTCATGATTATCTGATATAGAGACTGGTTACCAGAGATCCGATATGTTCTTCGTAAGGGGCAGACACATTTCCAGCCCCAGGCCTTGCACATGACATCCGATACTGGATCGAAATATGCAATACTACGTATACTACACCTGATATAGATCACATATTCCTGAAAGGATATTTCTGGAGAATTGGGTAGTCATGACGCTTTGCTAGAAGCCAACCTTGTCTTGTAAATCGGTATAAACGTAGTACTAGGTACTTACGTGTTCGGATAGTCCGACGACCGGATTTACAGCCAAAATATCTAGGGATCTCATGGGTCGCTTCCCGAAGATTCACAGATGATGTATGACTCGCACTTTAATTAATCTGGGATTAATTAGATGAGTGAGAAAATTAATATAGGATTAATTACGGAGATATTTTATCACCAAAAATCAGCCCTAAAATGCCCTTCAACCACCGCAAACAGCAACAAATACAGCCCTACACAACCCAAAAATATCACCAAAATCAGCCCTAAAATCCCCCTTAAACCACAGCAAATAACAGTAAAAATAGCAATCCAAAACAGAGAAAACAGTAGGCCAAAATAGCTAGGTGATGAAGGAAAGCAGTGAAGCAGTGAACCGAAGGAGTTACGGAGCATTAACCCTTCCGACGGCCGCGTAAAGAACTTCCAAGCGGTGACTTAAATGTTAAGACCTGAGGGCACCCTTATATTTATTCTCGTTCATTTTTTTTAATTATTTATTAGTATTTCTTCGCATGCGTATTGTTGGTTCATGTATGTTATTGTTGTGGGATGAATAATTTTGTGCTATCTCTCGTGGTATATCGGATGGAAACCCAGACGTAAATTCTGTGGCCGAATCCGAATGGACGGTAGTGTGGGCTATACTTGGGAAACAATTCCACGTACCTCTTGAGAAACTCTTAAGCGCGTGTTTCGTTTTGTTATTTATTTTTTATTCATCTATTGCTTGTGTTCGTGATCCTGTCATTTATTTTCTGCATGGTATCATTTTATTTATTTACGCATTGTTAATCTTGATGCGCATGGGCTTAACTAATTGGATTAAAGGTCCTCTATTTGAGGGAAATGCCTAAAGGCTACCTTGACAACAATGTTTTGCCGTGCCGGATGAGGTATGTTTGATTGAACGTAAGATATGTTCAATCGGGCATCCAAGGTCCCATATCATTACTTTGTTTGTTCACATATTGTTACTTGATGCGCATGGGCTAATTACGTTGGTTTAAAGGTCATCTCTTTGAGGGAGAAAAAGCCTAAGAGGCTACCTCTACCAGAATATTTTGCCGAGCCTTTTTATTATTCCGTTTTTTATTTTTCGCCCATTATTTCTCTGTTTATTAATGTATTGTAACCTAGTGCGCATGGGCTAATCATGTCGGATTAAAGGTCCTCCATTTTTTGGGGGAAAAAGCCTAAAGGCTACCTTTATCACGATGTTTTGCCGCGCCGGACAAAGTACACTTGATTGAATGTGAAATATGTTCAACCAGGTAACGAACGCACATGTATTTTGTTTTACCGTGCATCAAGTCTTATCCCGTTCGAACGCGTTTTCGAACGCTATACGAACGCGGACATTATGTTTACCGTTCGAACGCGCTCACGAATGCGACACGAACGTGCACGCACTGGGCAGTTTCTGTTATCATGTTTCATGCATATTTGCCTCTTTGGTCATTCCTTTTGTATTACGTAATTAACCATATCATTTCATTATCGCCTCTCTTTTACTTTTATTAATTATTTATATTTCTGCATTTATTTATTCGATATGTTCATGAAATTGCATGCTCGCTTTCATTATTAATGCCTTCATAGTTGTTATTAGTTACATTATTGTGCTTCATTGTTTATGAATTGTGTGCTTGCCGTTATGTCGATTTACTTCTATGCATGCGAACTTAGATATAGGTTGTATGAAAACTTAGATATAGGTTGTATGTAAAAGGTTATTCTTGCATGTGCATGTTGCGTAGACCTGGTTATATTATTTTATGAATCCGTTCATTACAAATGGCATAAGTAAGGGACCATTCCGAACCCAATGGTTTGAGGTCTTCCCTTGCGAGGGGTGAGTGCGGCCTTAAATCATTTCTGAGTTCACACTGGGTGGTGACTCCATTATTCTCCGGTTTAGTTCACCGCGGGCTAATCAGTACTCCCGACCGGGCCGCGATCCTTCAACAACGTCACCGATTTCTGTGTCCTACAGTCTGGCGACTCTACTGGGGATAGAGAATCGGCCCTGAAATAATGCCTTGTAATGTCTGTGATTTTTGTTTTAGTTAACTGTGTCCACAGTGGGTTTAAGGGGTTTGATCAAATGCACTATTAGAGCTAGGTAATGGTTTGGTGTCTTCCTTCATTCACTACTTTTCTATAAGGAAAAGCTGTGAAGGCACCTAGATAATCATTTACTCGAAGCTTACCGTGATGGACAAATTTGGAGGACCAATTGTTTATTATTGTCACCAAGGCGATAAGAGTCTAAGAGGCAAGGGTATTTAAGAGAGTTTGCTCCACCCTCCTTTTGGGGAATCTTCAATAAGAAATCCATTTGACAGTCAGTCATGTATCATCACTCGTTGGCATGCACCTTAGGGTATAAAAAATGTGCGCTCACTTGGTCGCTCGAACCTTTGAGTTGGGAGACCTAGTTGTGGGAAATCCTTCGCCAGCGAGAGACTTTGTCTACACCCTCATAAACCCACATATGAACCATAGTTGTATGACCAATAGAAGCCATCCATTTATGCTTGTGTTTGGGACCATCATCATTTGTATTCAGTTGGACTTCTTGTCATTAGATGTGAACTTGCTGGGCCATTTAAACTGGGACGAGTTTGTGTCTTATGACAATTGGGCCAAAAGCTTCTAGAATGCTGATGGAACACTTTGTGTTTGGGCCCCCTATCATTTGAAGTTGTTTAGCCATGTTATTGTAAAAGTGTAAACCTGTTGGGCCTTTTCAACTGGAACAAGTTTGAACCTCGCAATAGTTTGGTTGAATGCTTTGAAATGATAATGGGCCAACTTGTATGAAAACTTTGATGGGCTTAGAAAGTCCAAACATGATCCAAACATGCTAGAAGCATGAGTACGATATCCGCACTGGCTTTTATATAGAAAATATACGTATTGTTACGGCATATTTGCATAATGTTGGATGCTTCCAAGTCCATCCCCATGACCATGGTTGCCGAAAGCCCAATTCGTCATTTTTAGACAATGGCATGATCCCATAATCGGCTTAGTTAATGTTGTAAATGGGCGGTCTTTGTCTTTTACCGATGGAAAGGGACTGAGGTAGCCAAGGTTCACCCCCGTAGCATAGGAGAGAGCGATTTTGTAAGCCGTACTTAAAACCAAAAATAGGCTTATCACGAGTGCGGGAGAAAAAAGGTCGGAAGGATATATTCTGTTTGATCACCTCATGTGTTTTTTGCATCGCACGCATACATGTACCATGCTAACTCGTAGTTTTAAAGCCACCATAGATTTCTGTTGGGTTAGAGAGGAAGGAAGACTCGTCAAAAGACCGTTAGCGAACATGAGTGAGTCCGATAACGAAGGTTCTCGCATGGATTAGTTGGAGACTAATCTCACTAAGATTACCGTGCAGTTGCAAACGTTGACCGTCGCTATGGCCAATGTGGTAGTACCCCACGCAGGAGGGGCATGAAGCTATGATAATGCCAGACGTGAAGAGCCTCCGAACATGATGAGTGATGAAATCCCTATTTTTGATGATGACATGGTTGAGCCTCCATACAAGATGAGTGATGAAACTCAAGGATCAGGTAGAGTCAGTTACCCACAAGATGAGGGGTAAGCATGATGACTTGCTAGACTACGAAGCGATGACTTTTGAGGAGCAGCTGCCTTCTCAGTTTAAGATGCCCGACATAGCCAAGTTCAACGAGAATGGGGATCCGAGGGTTCATATCTAACAGTATATTTCCGTGATGAGTTCGGTGGGTCTGTCGAAGTGTCAGGTTCAGAATATGTTTAGGATGCCGCTGGAGGGGGCACCCATGGTGTGGTATCATGGCCTTAAGAGGAAGGTCAAAGATGATTGGAGGGCATTGGAAGAGGCCTTTCTGAATCAGTACGTCACAAATTTGGAAATCGACTTGTCGCTCCGCGACTTGGAGAATACCGAGCAGAAGCCGGAGGAGAGCTTCAAGGATTATGTAGATCGCTGGAGAAGCCAGCTTTTGAAGATGCAGACTTGGCCCTCGGAGAATGACCAGATCAAGATGATCATCAAAGGTACTAAACCCTCGATTTATGGAAAGCTGAGGAGGATGACCTCTATGATTATTGATTTTCGACATTTGAGGGAGACTGATATAGATATTGAGGAGGAGGAAGCTGAGAACAAGAAGTTTTATGGCTTGAATAGGAGGACCATTGGTGGCCGTCGGGTGCCAAACCTGATTCTGCCGAAGTTGCCGCCATCAAAAACAGAAGTTTTTCTAACCTTGGTAAGCCTCTGTTTAAGGTGCTTGAGAAGTTGAAGAGACAAGGACTCCTAAAACCCTTAGAAGCTATACCACTTCCCAACCCTCCACCACCACACCTCAATATGAACCTATACTGCAATTACCACCAGCAAAAAGGCCATGACACCATTAACTGCACCCGCCTCAGACATGAAATCTAAGACCTCATCGACTCCCACAAAATATCTGACCCAGAAAAAGAACAACCCAACACTCAGAGAAACCCCTTACCTAACTACCATTCCGTTCCACCACCTACATACATGATTAACTCCAGCCTGCCCGAAACCCTTGTCCTCCAAACCTTTACCCCCAGCCTTTTAACTGAGGATTTGGGACAGTAGTAGTGAAGAGGAGACGGAGCATGGGAAGAATTTCTGGGAGAACTTCTCGAGCAGTGATGAAGATGAGGTGAAGGGAATGACCCATAATGGATGTTTTTACAGTGATATAGCAGAGAAAGGCAATGAAGTGTTGGCAGAAGGTAGGGAAGTGGCCGAGAACGTGGATAATGCTTAGGGAGATGTAGTGCTACGACAGTTGAAGAAGACGCGAGCACAAGTGAGCATTTGGGAGTTGTTGTGTGCATCTCAATAGCATAGGCGTGACATGGTTGAGGATTTGAGTAAGATAGTGGTACCGGAGGATGCCAACCCCATAATTTTCGTTGGATCGATTTAGAAGGAAGCTTTGCAGGTGATAATGTTCTCTGAGGAAGAACTCCCGTTGGAGGTAAGAGATCACAATATGCCACTGTTCATAAGAGCGGAAGTGGGGGGAAGAGGACATCTTGTGTGATGGTGAGTGATGGCTCATCTATCAATGTGTGCCCTTGGAAGATTTTGTCGAGGTTGGGTCAGAAAGCGACAGATTTGAGTCCCTCCAACATGACTATCAAGGCATATGATGATAGTAAACGGGGAGTAGATGGCACCTTTGCGGCGGTAGTCAAGGTGGGCCCAGTTGAGGATGAGGTTGAGTTCACGGTACTTGATATCCCACCCACTTTTGCTTTGCTCTTGGGGAGTCCATGGTTTCACAAGCCTGGGGGCGTGTCCTCTGTTTTGCACAAGTTTATCAAGTTTCCATATGGAGGAGAGATCATCACCATCATAACTGAGGTAGACAATGCTGTGGCCGCCTTGGAGATACAACCTTTCACAAGGTTCCAAGTGGCAGTAAACTTTTAGGAGTGGGTGGATCCTAAGGTGGCTAGGATCATGTAGAAGATGATGTTTGAGCCGGGCATGGGATTAGGTGTTGGAGGAACACTACCATACTTCAAGGGGCAGACCAACATGAGAGGATTGGGGTATAAATCCGACGAGGATAAACCGAAGGCCAAGAAGAAAAGGGATGACGCTGGTAGACTACTTTGTGAAAGCTATGGGGTATCAAGGAGAGCCTGAACAAGTGGAAGTCAATTGGATCATGGTGCCCGGGTTTGAGATCTTCCAGGACGTGATGGGCAAGGAGCCGTGAGCAGAAGAAGTCGCTAATGAGGAAGACAAGTGGGAAGAGGAACTGATGCAGCTAGAGAGCCTGACGCTCGAGGAGAGCAAGGAGTCTGAGGAATGCAAGGCTACAGACGACGAAGATGTTTATTTCCCTGATTTGATTGTACTCATGCATTCGCTAATAATAAAGACATTCTTTTTCGCTTACTTACCTGAGTCTCTTCCATCTAACTTATACAACCTGAGCATATTTGACATTAACTCAACCAAAACAAACGCATTTAACCTTGGTTAACCTGAAAGCCCCAAGGAAATTGTAATTGCGAGCGAGGTTACCTCTGAGGAACGAAAGGAATTAGAAGGGATGTTAGTCAAGTATGCCAAAGTATTCGCTTGGTCCTACGAGGACATGCCCAGAGTAGATTAGAGTACTGCCCAACAAGCAATACCGACTTATTCGAACATGAGACCGGTAAAGCAGAAGCTCCGATGGATGAGACCTGAATGGGCCGAAAAAGGCTAGAGAAGAATTCAAGAAGGAGATAGACATGGGATTTCTAGAAGTAGTGAAGTACCCCGAGTGGTTAGATAACATTGTGCCGGTGCCGAAGAAGGATGGAAGGTCAGAATGTGTGTGGATTATAGAGACCTTAACAAAGCTTGCCCAAATGATGATTTTCTTTTACCCCATATAGACGTACTGGTAGATAGCGCGGTTTTATCTGCCTTGTACTCATTCGCAGATGGGTTGTCGAGATATAATCAGGTCCTTATGGATGAAGAAGATAAGCATAAGACTGCCTTTGTCACTGAGTGGGGCACGTATTGTTACAAAGTGATGTCGTTTTGGCTTAAAAATGCAGGAGCCACTTATCAACGGATGGCCACTACATTATTCCATGACTTGATACATAAGGAGATCGAAGTATACATGGAAGACTTGATGGTGAAGTCAGAGACGAGAAGCGGACACATAGAAGTGCTAGTGAAGTTCATTCAATGAGTCGACAAATACAACATACCACTAAATCCCAAGAATTGTGTGTTCGGGGTAACGTCGGGAAAGCTGATAGGACATACGGTAGGAATGAGAGGAATAGAAGTAGACCCTGAGAAGATCAAAGTGATTGCCGAGATGCCTGCGCTGAAGACGGAGAAAGAAATTAGAGCATTCCTCGGGAACATTCAATATATTATTCGATTCATCACCAAACTAACATTAGTGTGCGAGCCTATCTTCAAGCTGTTGAGGAAAAACCAGCCAGTGAAGTGGAATGAACAATACCAAGAAGCCTTTGACAAGATCAATGAATACCTAGTGAAACCTCCAATAATAGGCAAACCTTTAGTGTTGTATTTGGCCATAGAACCCGAAGCGCTGGGGGCGATGATGGTACATGCAGATGAGACAGAGGTGGAGCTTGTAGTCTACTACCTCAGTAATAAGATGCTTTCGTATGAAGCCCGCTATCAAGAGGTAGAGAAGATTTGTTTGGCGGTAGTATGGGCGTCCAGAAAATTACGTCATTACTTCCAATCTTACAAGATCCAAGAGGTAGGAAATGAGAATCCCTTGAAGTATCTACATTCGGTACCTTCGCTTGTAGGGAAGTTTGGTAGATGGTTGGTATTGCTGACAGAGTTTGATATTGAGTATCTCACTTCTAAAGTAATCAAAGGGGGAGCCGTAACGGAGTTCTTAGCATTACAACCCATAGAAGGAGACCAATAGAAGTTTGAATTCCCAGACGAAAAAATCCAGGAAATAACGGTACAAGGATGGAAGTGTTGGACAATTATGACCCATAGCGTCACTATTTGTACAGATCATGGTGTTGTACAAAATAACTATGTGATAAAGGAAATTGCTCTTTTATCATTTGTGATTAGATCACCGAGATGTATAAATGATGAAAGGTCCTTATGATTAGTTCCTGGATTGAGATGATATGAGACAATATCAATCCACGAATGTTTAATCATTAAATATCCCTAGTCAGAGTATTATCGAGATTGGACATCGATAATGCGTAAAAGACTAATATTACACTTGTGCGCGTTGTGAGGGCATAACGACATTGTTCTCATATATTTGGGTATAGGATACTCATGCAAGTGTAGTAGTAGGTTGTGTTTTACCGATGGTACAGGAAACAGCTTCGCTCTGGATAGACCCCTCAGAATTCCATTGGTAGTATGACTATGTGTCTATGGAAGTCCGAATCAGGGTAGGTGTATTTGGTCTTAACTTGAGACTTGCACCGCTAATACTTGCGACAATCAATATACTTTGGTTTTGGTAATCCAGGGCTTTAACAGGTTCTATGTACGCCTATGCTGGGTATATTGAGAATCGTAGTGTGTTGGGTGTGATGTCAAGACGGAAGTATCACTCCAGTCATAGTGGAGATGATTGTCACGTTGGATACGGAACTGGTACTCTTATGTACTGCAGTCATCGGGATAATATGACTAGGTCATGATTATCCGATATAGAGACTAGTTACCAGAGATCTGATATGTGCTTCGTATGGGGCAGACACATTTCCAGCCCCAGGCCTTGCACATGACATCCGATACTGGATCGAAATACGCAATAATACGTATACTACGCCTGATATAGATCACATATTCATGAAAGGATATTTCTGGAGAATTGGGTAGGCATGACGCTTTGCTAGAAGCCAATCTTGTCTTGTAAATCGATATAAACGTAGTACTAGGTACTTACGTGTTCGGATAGTCCGACGACAGAATTTACTGCCAAAATATCTAGGGATCTCATGGGTCGCTTCCCGAAGATTCACCGATGACGTATGACTCGCACTTTAATTAATCTGGGATTAATTAGATGAGAGAGAAATTTAATCTATGATTAATTACGGAGATATTTTATCTGGGATAAAATATTAATTAAAGAGAGAGAACGATTAATTTGGAATTAATCGATAAAATAATATATTCGATATATTATACGTTATTGGATTTCGACGCGGAATTTAAATTAGATTTTAATTCTGGCGAACGAGTTAATTTAGAATTAATTCGTTAGCGATGTGAATAGTGATTTTGCTAGGCATAATTATTTAATTACGTCGCAACGGAAAATTCGTTAATTTGGAATTAGCGAACCCGAGCCCGGGAGTGTTTGCGGGCGCATTCGCATTGCGAATTGAAGTGCGGTCCAAAAGTCACATCTATCGTCAAATCACTAGTCACATCAAGCGTCAAATCACTTGTCACTTTGAGTGATGTGATGTCTAGACATGAGTGCTGTGAATAGTAGATGTGAGTTGTTAAAAAGCTTTTGAAAGCTTGAAAGACATTTACCATTTATTTATTATTTGGTGTTTGGCTTTTGTTTTTGTGTATTATATATACAAAATACAAAAACCAATTAACTCTCTCTCTCCCCACAAGTTTCGGCCAAGAGGCCTTCTTCCCATTCTCTCTCACTCTTGGCCTTAGAGGCCATTTCTTCTTCAATTTCTGGTTTCACCGTGAGCCATGGAGAAGCTAAGGAATTTTTGTGGCAAAAATTCCTAAGTGCTAGCACACCAAAGAGGGCATAAAAAGGTGATAGGGAAACCCACTTGTGAGCAAGGAATCACCAAATGAAGCTTGGAGCTTGGAGCACACTTGGAGGACCGAATTTGGAGCTCAAAATTTGATGATTGCCGAGAATACCATGGAGGACAAAAGCAGTGAAAACCGTGAGCTTCAAGGGAGCAATTTTGTCATCCTCGCACCGCCTCAACCGATCGATGTAAGTATTCCGCAACTTCCTTTGATGTATTCATACATGTTTCTTGCTTGATAATGTTCCTTGGGACCTTAGAGAAACCCAACAATGGTATCTTGAGCCAATATTGAGCATGAAACTTTTTAGGGTTAAAATCGAGTAAATTGATTTTGAGCACAATTTAGTTAAATTGTTTGATTAGGTATGCTTAAATGATGGTTAATTGAATTTTGATTGGATCAATTTCATGAAATATTGTTTGGAACAATTTTGCCCAAAAATATTGGCTTGGCCGAATATGAAGCTTGCCCTAATGTCTTGGAATTTTTTATTTTTGATTCATTGGATGACTTGAAATATTGAGTGGATCAATGTTGATTTAATGTTGAATTGGATTCAATTGGATTAGATTTAAAATTGGACATATAAATCCCTAATTGCCGAGACAATATAGCATGGTATATGGGTTTGATTTTTGTTAAAAATGTGTTGGACATGTTTTAATGTTGATAAGCATAATTAATTAGGCAAATTGGTGTTTTGGAAATATTGATTTGGTTGATTAATTATGGTTTACACTTTGAGTAATTAATTATGAATTTGGAATTTTGGAATTTAATTATGTTGGGCTTAAATTGGATTTGGGCTTGAAAGGTTGTAATTGTGCTAATTGGGCTTGGTTGTACCAAGATGGGTTTAGGCTAAATTGGTTGGATCCAATTGGGCCCAAAACCACATCCATAAAGTCCAATTATGACTAATGGACCTTTAATTTTTAATTGGGCCTAATGGGCCTAAATTGGTTTCTAGGCATATAAGGGTGATTCCTTTAAATGGGCTTTGGTCTTTGGGTTTGACACAAGTTGACCAAAAGTCCATGCCTTAAGAAATTAATTAAAAGCCCATTGGACTTTAACTAAATTACCATTGGATTAATCGGGCTATGAGACCCGTAACGATTAAATTTGGAATTTAAGTCGTAAAGGTTTATTAATAAAGTGTAATATTTAATTTGGAATTAAATAGGCGAATTATTATTAAATACAAATTAAATTGGATTTAATATTGTAGTTTAATTTAATTCATGAATTCGTACTTTGAGTACTTATTCGCAAAACGAGTTTGACACTTTGACTCGCGCAAAATCAAATCGTTGTTTGAACATTGGATGGTCATTAATTATCAGATTAATTAATTGGATTAGATTGATTGATAACATGCTTGTGTGAAGACATGGTTGCGATGCATGAATAATGTATATCAGATGGATATTAGATGGGTGGGGCAATTTTGGAAATTGTTGTAATAAATTTAGAATTTATTAATTGGACCTGCCTGTCCAGCCTATTACCTCATTACTCTATGTATTTCTCTTCTCACCTATTCCCCTCAATGTAAATGAGGTTTCTTTAGAAGTGTTATGTAACGGGTAGAAGTAATACTTGTGATAGCTGGAGAGAGGAAAGTGAGAGATTTGTTATAGGAACAATGTGTTAAATATCCATCCGCATATCATTATTATTTTATTTATTTCCGCCTTATTATGTGTTTAGAATGCATGTTTAACGGTGTATGATGATGAGACCTTAACAAAGATAATTAATTGGTTGCCAATTGCACGCGAAAAATCCTCAACATCATATTAAGCTTTTTTCCTTCCATTGAGTGATTCTTACTCAAGATCCAAGACTGGCATTGGTTTGTTGACCAAAGTCAATGCCTTTGTCCGTCGAGGATGTGTTTGAATCACGAAGGCTTTGTTCCATATCAGTGTCTTGTCCAAGTTGTGATTTGTTGGCCAAAGTCAAGATCACTTCTTGTCCATCGACATTGATTACGAAGCTTTCCATGGTCAATGGGTTCCGCTTAACTGGGATCACTAAGTTTGTTGTGCCAAAGCCAAGGCTTAGTTGATTCAGAGGAAAAAGGTTAGGCAATATATTGGATATATTGGCATATATAGGATATATGTTTCGGACTTGGATGTCCACCTACTGGATCTAGGAATTGGATTGGATCCAATTGATCTTAGAGATCTACCTAGTTAATTATCATACAATTTGTTGGCCAAAGTCAAGATTGTGTGATATTTAACGGGATCCTAGCCCACTGGGAAACAAGGTTTCCCGAGTACTCAACAGAAGGTTAGAGGCTCGCCGAAAAATAGTGGGAGGCAAGTATTAAATTTGCAATATTCGTTTAGTTACTTGCCATACGCGCTCATATCAAATATTACGTCAAATAAATTATTTATTAGTTGGACTAATATTTAATTGTTGTTTTAATAAAACAGTTGGACTGTATTCAAACTATTTCAATTAATAGTTGATTTTATAATTGGATTATAGTAATCAATATAATTGAATTTAATCTATTAAATTATAGTTGATTATATAGTTGGACTATAGTAATCATTATAATAAATAGTACCTAAATCGTTGATTCAATAATTGGACTATTAGAATCAAGATAAATTGAAAGATTAGTGTTTAAAACATAATCCTGGGTGAAAATGTATTTAAACGACTTTAATTTTCAAATTGGGAATAAAATTTCAGGATGGTCCTGGAAACTAATAAGTTACTTTATTTGATAAAATAACATCTAAAGCCTAAGCCCGGTGTTAAGCAAATAGTAGAGCATAATCTTGGGAAGATTTATGTGATGATAACTTTAGTGCTTAATCCATTAAGCTTGCCAAATAGACTCCTAAATTTCTTAATCAGAACTAAGGATTAGATCCTTATAGTATGATAATAAAATTAAAGGATCTTAATAGATCTATTCTTAGATCTTAGAAGAACAAAATTGCAATAGAAAACTCTTGGAGAGTTAATGGCTATTCTCAATGAGACAAAGCCAAAGTTTGCAATAAGGCAAGAAGCGCAAGGCGTATCTTATTTCGACATTCCAAAAGGCCAAGGCTTGGCCATAGGCTTCTGGGGTACCGAAAAGGGCAAAGGCAAAATCATTATACTCTTCTGGGAAGATAAAGGACATATCTCAAAATGTATGGCTAAATTGTGGCAAACGGGGTCACTAAAGCGTGACTGCCGTATGGACAAGGCAGACATGAAGGAATTGAAGAACGGACAAGGCTCTGACTTCAAACATGTTTGTCATAACATGTTCACTACTAGTATTAAAATTGGATTTTAGATACTGGATGTGGTACATAAATATGTACTGATGTGCAGAATCTGCTAAGAGCAGGATACTGACTTCAGATGAGATTAATCTACGAATCGAAAATGGGACGATAGTCGCTGTTTTAACCGTAGATACCTAAGTTTAGGAACTACCATTCGGGTGTGTACTTAAATTAGGAAACTGTTAAAATGTAACTATTTTGAATATAAATAAATCTCAAACATATAACATGACAAACAAACAGCTCAAACTGATTTAATCAGTTGAGACTTATTTGTGGCATTATTGTCTGGGACACAATTAAACAAGAATCGTATATCCACACTTTTGAGGAGTGGATACTAGGACAAATTGAGTCTAATCAAATAAAGTCTACGAATCTAGTTTATTAGGCAAAGTGCCTAAAACACATTTACTTGGTAAAATTGTAAGTGCCACCGATCTGTTAGCCCTTATTCATAGTGAAGTAAGTGGGCCCATATCTAGCTAGGCTAGAGGTGGATATGAATATTTCGTGACCTTTACGGATGTGGCGTCGCGTTATGGTTATGTGTTTCTTTTGAAACACGAATCACAAACTTTTGATTAATTCAAAGAGTTTCGACACGAAGTAGACAAACAGATCGGCTAAAGTATTAATACCATCAGGGTTAGACCATGATGAAAATACTTAAGCAATAAGTTTCACAAATACTTGAAAGAGTATAGTATTCTTTCAATGAGGACTCCTCCCGGAACACGTCAATCTGACGGTGTGTCCGAACAGAGAAACCAAATTTTATTAGACATGATAAGGTTAATCATGAGTCGCTCTGAGCTACCATTTCATTCAACGGATACGCATTTAACAGTGCATAACTTATTTTGAATAAGGTTCCATAAAATCTGTTTGACAGACTTCATATTAGATATGAACAGGAAAGAAACCGAGTTTCTCATTCCTGATGATTTGGGAATGCTAGGCATATGTTTGGATGATACCAAACTAGAACCCAAGTCGGATAAGTGCCTAAATTGTGGGTTATCCTAGGGATACCAAAGTATAGTACTTATACAACTCATATGAGAACAATGTAATTGTTGCTCGCCATGCAGTTTTCCTAAGAGGAATACCGATATGCAGTGGTAAGTGGGAGGAAATTAAAACTCGATGAAAATCGGAGTAATAATGTTCCAGGCACCGATTCCTTAATGGAACACAAATAGTTCATCAAGGATGAAACTATACCATAATCTTCGAATACACAAGAACTGTGTAAGTCGGAGAGAATCAGAAAACAACCTGGGGTATGGGTTTCTGATATCACCTCATAAAGATGTCAATCTAATTGAGGAATACGAACTGACTACATATGAGGAAGTGATACAAGGTATCGACTCCTTATTATGGCAAAGTGCCATGATGTCCAAAATGGATTCCATGTATACCAACTATGTTTGGATACTAGTTGTTGTACCGTAAGGCATTGTGCCTACTGGTACTATATAAGTCTTCTAGGAAGACATACATGGAAGGCAACATACCAACGTACTAAGCTAGGCTTGTAGCGAAAAGGTATCGTTATCAACATAGTGTTGATTACGACGAAACCTTTTACCTGTTGCCATGGTAAATCCATTTGTATAATGTTTGCTGATGCTGCATGTTTCATTCATGAAATATGTCAGCTGAACGTAAAAAAAGCTTTCCTTAATGGAAACCTTTTGGAGGATGTTTATAACATCCTGACTGTTTTGTCGTACCAAAACTAGCAAACAAGGTTTGCAGGTTATACGATCCATGTATGGATTGAAGCAAGCATTGAGTTATTGGAATTATCGTTTTGATGTAATCATAATGGTATATGATTTAATTCAAAACGAAAATGATTCTTGTGTATATATAAGAAGGTTAGTGGGAGCGCACTGAAATGAATGTCCTAAATAATGATGATATGTCATTTCTTGGAAATGATATTCCTATAAAACAATCGGTGAAAGCTTGGCTTTTATGAAAAATTCTCCGTAGAATTCTTGGGAGAAACAACCTTTATTCTAGGAATAAAGATCTACTGGGTTAGATTTAAAGTTGTTAATAATCTCCGAGAAATCATACATTGAAAAATGTACGAGACCTGGTGTCTCATACGCTTTGAGCATATGGAGTCATAATCGGGACAATCCAAGTGATAGTCATTGGATTGAGGTTAAGAACATACTTAGTATCTTAGAGAACTAAGTATGATGTCTTATACTGTGGAGAAGGAGAACTTGAAGTGACTGGGATCACTACTATAAGTTTCCTAACCGATAACGACAATAAGTCGTAACAACGGTACTATAAAGTTTGAATAACTGAACAGTGAGCTGGAAATCTTCCAAGCAAGATACTGTTACCGAATAACAAAAAAGCGGAATATTGCTGCAGCTGAGGTAGCAATAGAAGCCTTCTAGATTGATAATAAATCTAATTAGATTAGATATAGTTATGTTAGCAGCTAAGCTAGGCTACAGCACAGGCTAAAGAATTAATGGTCTCATCAACGATCCAGATATATACTTCGACTATTCATCTGATCCGTTCGGATCATTTATCGTGGCGATGTGATGATCGTATAAATCACATCAGATGATAATCATGCAAATCCGCTGACGAAAGCCTTTTCTCAGCAGTTTGAGCGAACGGTACAAAGTTCAGGTGTAAGATACTCGACTGACTGACTATAGGCCAAGTGGGAGAATGTTGGACAATTATGACCCATAGCGTCACTATTTGTACAAATCATGGTGTTGTTGTACAAATTAACTATGTGACAAAGGAAATTGCTCTTTTATCATTTGTGATTAGATCACCGAGATGTATAAATGATGAAAGGTCCTTATGATTAGTTCCTGGATTGAGATGATATGAGACAGTATCAATCCACGAAGGTTTAATCATTAAGTATCCCTAGTCAGAGTATTATCGAGATTGGACATCGATAATGCGTAAAAGACTAGTATTACACTTGTGCACGTTGTGAGGGCACAACGACATAGTTCTCATATATTTGGGTATATGATACTCATGCAAGTGTAGTAGGAGGTTGTGTTTTACCGATGGTACGGGAAACATCTTTGCTCTGGATAGACCCCTCGGAATTCCATTGGTAGTATGATTATGTGTCTATGGAAACAGTTTTGCCACAACTTGGGAGAATCCGGAGAAGTTGGAGATGAGACCTCTAGTATTGACGACAGGAAGCAAGCCCGGTTACGAGATAGAAAGAATATTAGAAGTAGAAGTCTATGATGGAAAACCTTGGTACTACGATATTTAGCGATACCTACAACGTAGGGAATTCCCAGAAGAAGCCGGTAGGAATGACAAGATAGCCATTCAGAAGTTGGCCTCCCAGTATGTGAGTTTGAATGGAGAACTATACAAGAGACAAGCGAATGGCATCCAACTGAAGTGTTTAAGAAAGGAAGAGGCTCAGAAACTGATGGAAGAAGTACACGCCGGAGTATGTGGACCGCACATGAACGGATTGAATTTGTCTCGCAAGATAGTGAGACAAGGCTTCTACTGGTCGACCATGGAAGCTGACTGCGCGAAGTTGGCGAATCATTCTCACGATTGTCAAGCGCACGGTAACTTGAACCATTTGCCACACACGGAGTTGCACGGACTATCGGAGCCATGGCATTTCTCAGCAAGGGGAATTGACATGATTGGAGAAATTCCACCACACGCATCGAATGGACATAGTTTCATTGTAGTGTCGGTAGACTACTTTTCAAAATGGGTGGAGGCCGAGTCGTTTCGTAATGCTACAGTAAAAAAGATGATGAAGTTCATAGCCCGAAACATCATATGTCGATACGGAATGCCGCATCACGTAGTAACAGACAACGAAGTCCAGTTTCAAGGGGAAACAAAGGCAATGCTACAGAAGTACGGGATATGACATCACAAGTCATCACCTTACAGATCACAAGCAAATGGGGCAGTCGAGGTAGCCAATAAGATGATAAAGAAGATACTAGCCAAGACGACAGAAAGTTACAAAGATTGGACGGACAAACTGCCTTACGCCTTGTGGGGGTACAGAACTTCTGTGAGAACAGTAACAGGAGCCACGCCATATTCTTTGGTCTACGAAATGGAAGTAGTATTGCCGGTAGAAATTGAGATACAATCAATGCGGGTACTAGCGGAGGCAGAGTTAACTGAACAAGAATGGGCTTCGCAGAGGTTCGAACATCTAACATTATTCGATGAGAAGAGAATGAAGTCCTTGCATCATATGCAGATATACCAGAAGAGGTTGGCTTGAGCATTTAACAAGAAGGTGAGTCCTACCAATATCAGAGAAGGCTACCTAGTACTCAAGCAGTCAAAGCCGTCAGCGTTGGACCCAAGAGGAAATTTCAGACCCAACTGGGAAGGACCCTACATAGTCAAGAAAGTGATGGGGAATGGGGCAGTGAGACTGTCAGATTTAGAAAGAAACGAGTTCACCGAGCCAATCAATGTGGACAAGTTGAAGCAATATTTCACCTGAATGAGAGAAGTCTGAGCGATCACTGGGAGAACTGGCAGAAGACCTAACCAAACGGAATAGGAAACTCATCCATCCATGCATGCATGCATACACGTAACGAACTTGTATTTTTTTCTTGTTTTGTTTCGTTTAGTATTCGCAGGTTTCGAAGAGAGAAAAGAAAAGGCGGCAAATGTAAGCCAACCAGAAGAAGCAAACAGTACAATGTCAGCGGTTTTCGAGAATGAATCCCCGAGTTGAGGCCCACACCATCATCAGTTACGGGAATGAATCCCAGGGTTGAGGCCCATACTAGCATCGATTTCTGGAATGAATCTTAGGGTTGAGGCCCACGTTAACAGTAGTTTTCGAGAATCAATCCCAGGGTCGAGGCCCACATTATTAGCAGTTGAAAGGGAGAATTCCAGTGAAAAAAAAAGAGAGAAGCCCTTAATGGTTAGACATATGTCCGGTGATGAAATTATTTGTTGTAGGGTGAAACCTTGGAAACGATAAGTGCGAGGTACGCTCTCGTCCGATATTTTGATTGATTGATCTCGGCTAGACTCACAGGCACTTAATTACAAGATCTTAGCAATAGAAGCCTGAGAAGTCGATGATATGACTAGTTGTAGAGATGATGGATCAGTGAATGACCATTTGCTTAGATGTCCATCATGATTTACTTGTGTTACGATATGTAATATGGTTGAAAATAAAAGAAAATGTCTCTGAAGAAGAAAAAATAAACCACCTATAACCGATAAGCGTGAAGCTACCCATGGGCGAGTATTAGGACCACCATGAGGAGAAATGCTACCTTAAAGGGTAGGTGTGTTGAAAAAAATGAATGAATGAAGAGACGAGAGAAAAGAAAAAGAAAACCATATCATATTGTGTACGAGGAAGTAATTGCAGAGCATGATCAAGACATCTACTGATCCCGTTCTTTGAAACAAAATCATCGAGTTGGCTTACTTAAGGATTAAGCTGTAAAAGAACCGTGGCACACACAATTGGAGTCTAGTCCAGATCATTTATTTAAACGGTCGGATTTGAGTTGTATCAGGTACTTTGAAGATTCTATGGTTTCGACACTATGCATCATTTGAGGACAAAAATATGTATAACTATTGGGCTTATCTCGTAAAAGAGAGTGATGTGATATAACAGTACGGAACACCAACGAGTGCAAGCAAGGAAGAACAAAAAAGGTAAACCAAGTCTGGGGGCGACCAGCCTACCACCTCTGATACAGAAACAGTTCAGGAATGGACCACCTCATACAGTAACGATTCAGGAATGGACCACCTCACAGTAACGGTTCGGGAATAGACCACCTCACAGTAACGATTCAGGAATGGACCACCTCACAGTAACGGTTCGGGAATGGACCACTTCAAACAGTAACGGTTCGGGAATGGACCACCTCACAGTAACGGTTCAGGAATTGACCACCATACAGTAACTGTTTAAGAATGGACCACCTCATAGTAACTATTCGGGAATGGACCACCTCACTCTAACGGTTCAGGAATGGACCACCTCACAGTAATGGTTGGGAATGGACCAGGGGTCGCAACACCTCACCACCCTCAAATCAGTTTGAAGCATCTCAACAATAGGTAAGTCAGACAGCAGCTGGTGAGCCAGGTAAGTAAAAATGCATGCATGACTTTGATAGGATTGTCACTGTCACACAGTGCACAAGCCCATGAAAGTGGGGGCGACTGTAGACACTTTCATTTTTACATGAGCCCGATGATGAGCCTCGGTCGGAGGCACTACCCGATAAGTTACGAAAGTTGCAGGAAACAGACGTCGGAAGGGAAATAAGTATGTCGTCAGATTTAATTCACAAGTTCACTGCATGTGCGTTCGTGCCGCGTTTGAAAATACGTTCGAACTGTGAACAGATTGTAGGCGTTCGTGTAGCGTCCGAATAAGCGTTCTAACGACCATCGATATTTCTGTTTTACTACTAGCCACACACCCAAAGCCCATCCAAAGCCCATTTAGCCCACCAAGACCAATCCAAAAAATAATTAACACATTAAACACATGTTAAAATCCAAACAAATCTCATTTCTAAACTAAATAAATCAAATCAAATATCTTAAATCCTTTTCCTAAATTAAAATAAATCACCTCCTAAATTAAAAATATCCCCACCAAAATTACACAATATCATTTCCTTTAATAAACTAATTAATCACCTCCCTTATTGGCATGATTCCATTCCTTACCTAGAAACCCTAGTGCACCATTATAAAAGAAACCAAAATCCCAAACCCTGGGGACCTAGCATTCACGCCTAAGACACCAAGAGAAAATCATATTCATGCCTCCTACACCCTCTCTTCCCTCCTCTCGCAAACAACAAGCAACAACCTCTCCATCACCAAAAAAACACAACAAGAAACCACCTTTTGCATCACTGAAAATTACACCCAAAACAACCCCCTTACATTACCCAAAATCATACCCAAAATAACTCCCCTACATCACCGAAAATATCACAAAAATTCAGCCCTAAAATCCCTATTAAACCACCACAAATAGTAACAAAATACAGCCATAAACAGCCCGAAAATATCACCAAAAATCAGCCCTAAAATCCCTCTTAAACCACCGCAAACAACAGTAAAAATAGCAAAAACAACAGCCCAAAATAGAGAAAACAGCAGCCCAAAACAGCGAGGCGATGAAGGAAAGCAGTAAACCAGTGAACCGAAGGAGTTGCAGAGCATTAACCCTTCCGACGGCCGCGTAAAGCACTTCCAAGAGGCGACTTAAAAGGTAAGACCTAAGGGCACCCTTTTATTTATTCTCGTTTATCTTTTTAATTATTTATTAGTATTTCTTCGCATGCGTATTGTTGGTTCATGTATGTTATTATTGTGGGATGAATGAGTTTGTGCTATCTCTCGTTGTATATCGGATGGAAACCCAGACGTAAATTTCGTAGCCGAATCCGAATGGACTGTAGTGCGGTCTGTACTTGGGAAACAACTCCACGTACCGCTTAAGAAACTCTTAAGCGCGTGTTTCATTTTGTTATTTATTTTTTTTGTTCATCTATTGCTTGTGTTCGTGATCCCATCATTTATTTTCTGCATGTTATCATTTTATTTATTTACGCAATGTTAATCTTGATGCGCATGGGCTTAACTAAGTTGGATTAAAGGTCATCTATTCGAGGGAAACGCCTAAAGGCTACATTGACCACAATGTTTTGCCACACCGGATGAGGTATGTTTGATTGAACGTAAGATAGTTAAATCGGGCATCCAAGGTCTCATATCATTACTTTGTTTGTTCAAATATTGTTACTTGATGCGCATGCGCTAATTACGTTGGTTTAAAGGTCCTCTCTTTGAGGGAGAAAAAGCCTAAGAGGCTACCTCTACCATAATATTTTGCCGCGCCTTTTTATTATTTCATTATTTATTTTTCGCACATTATTTCTCTATTTATTCATGCATTGTAACCTAGTGCGCATGGGCTAATCATGTCGGATTAAAGGTCCTCCATTTTGTGGGGTAAAAAGCCTAAATGCTACCTTTACCACGATGTTTTGCCGCGTCGGACAAAGTACACTTGATTGAAAATGAAATATGTTCAACCAGGTAATGAGGTCTTATATCATATATTTGTTCATTCCTGCATATGTTTATGTCATTTTAGACGTCACTTTAGTAATATCGTTCGAATGCGTTCTCAAACGCTACGCGAACGTGTGCATTGTGTCTATGTCTGTTCGAACGCGTTCCCGAATGCTTCTCGAATGCATGCTCTCAGCCCTCTCCCATTCGAATGTGTTTTCAAACGCCATATGAACGTAGACATTCTGTCTCATTCTCGTTCGAATGCATTATCGAACGCTACACGAACATGCATGTATTTTGTTTTACCGTGCATCAGGTCTTATCCCGTTCGAACGCATTTTCGAACGCTATACGAATGCGGACATTCTGTTTACCGTTCGAACGTGCTCATGAACGCTACACAAACGTGCACACACTGGACAATTTATGTTATCATGTTTCATGCATATTTGCCTCTTTGGTCATTCATTTTGCATTACGTAATTAACCATATCATTTCATTATCGCCTCTCTTTTACTTTTATTAATTATTTATTCGATATGTTCATGAGATTACATGTTCGCTTTCATTATTAATGCCTTCATAGTTGTTATTAGTTAAATTATTGCGCTTCATTGTTTATGAATTGTGTGCTTGTTGTTATGTCGATTTACTTCTATGCATGCGAACTTAGATATTGGTTGTATGAAAACTTAGATATAGGTTGTATGAGAGAGGTTATTATTGCATATGAATGTTGCGTAGACTTGGTTATATTATTACGTGAATCCGTTCATTACAAATGACATAAGTAAGGGACCATTCTGAACCCAACGGTTTGAGGTCTTCCCTTGCGAGGGGTGAGTGCGGCCTTAAATCATTTCCCAGTTCACACTGGGTGGTGACTCCACTTACGTCACTATAAACGAGGGCTAACAGATCGATGGCACTTGTACTTTTACCAAGTAAAAGGTGTTTTAGGCACTTTGCCTAATAAACTAGATTCATAGACATCATTTGAATATAATCAAATTTGTCATAGTATCCACCCTTTGAAAGTGTGGATATACGAGTATTGTTTAATGTGTCACATATAACAATGCCACAAATAAGTCTCATCAGATTAATTCAGTTTGAGCTATTTGTCTGTCATGTCATACGTTTGAGATTCATTTATATTCAAAATATAAATACTGTTATTCACATCTAATGTGTCTATCTCAATATCATCTTTATAAAATAAAACACTTTAGTGTTCTATAGTATAAAGGTATACCCGCAACGAGTTATACTCTGATATAGAGATAATGTTTCTAGTCAAACTAGGTACATTATAATAGTTTCCTAATTTAAGTACATAACCGAAGGGTAGTTCCCAAACTTAGGTTTCTACGGTTAAAATAGCGACTCTCGTCCCGTTTCCGACTCGTAGGTAAATCTCAACCGATGTCAGTATCCTGCTCATCAGCAGATTCTGCAAATCAGTACATATTTAGGTACCACATCTAGTATCAAAATCCAATTTTGAAACTAGTAGTGAACATGTTTATGAAAAACATGCTTGTGTTGGTTATTATCTAGGTCCCAAGATCAAACAAGACATGAAAAGAATGCATGAATACACCAACGAAGATAGCGGAATACTTACATTGGTTGGTTGAGTCGATTTGAAGACGAATGAAGGCCAAAAAGCCCACTGCCTTGCTCACGCCACTGTGCAGATTTGCTCACTGCCAAGGACGCCCACTGCATGCAGTCCACTCCCTTCCATTTCCAGATTTGAGCTGAGAAAAACGCAGCTCCTAGCTTCGTCGGATGGATCCCGGCTCATGGTCGAACCTCCCTACCACCTTCGCAAGACTTGTAAGTGTGCTAGCACTTGATTTCTCACCATGAAAAACCACTTTTGGCTTCCCTTTGTTCACGCCATTTCTGGTTCCAAACCAGTGAAGAAAACAGGCTGTTATGCGTAAGGAGAAGAGAGAAAATGAAGAGATGAAATTGTGTATTGGTTATTACAAAAGTTGTAAATCATTTGTTTATATATTTTCAAAAAATATTAAATGATTTACCAATTAATTTTAACTTTCAAAAAGTCAAATAAATTGAATGTAATAAGCTTGAGTGTTCCACACTCCAATATCAATGTCCATCAAGTTATATCAACTTTAATAAAGTGACATGTTGAGTGTCTTTCACTCAATCCATTAATCAAATCAATCAATCACTCAAAGTGACTTTTGATTTGACGCTTGATGTGACGATTGATTTGACGCTTGATGTGACTTGCGTCGCCGCACTCGAATTCGAAATACGAATTCGCTCGCAATCACACTCGGGCTCGGGTTCGTTAATTCCAAATTAACGATTTTTCCGTCGCGTCGTAATTAAATGATTACGCCTAGCGAATTCACTATTCACGTCGCTAATGAATTAATTCTAAATTAATTCGTTCACCGGAATTAAAATCTAATTTTAATTCCGCGTCGAAATCTAATTTCGTTTAATATATCGAATATATTAATTTACCGATTAATTCCAAATTAATCGTTATCTCTCTCTAGACGATATTTTATCCTAGATAAAATATCTCCGTAATTAATCCTAGATTAATTTTCTCTCTCTTCTATATAATCCCAGATTATTCAAGAGTGCGAGTTGTGCGTCATCGGTGGATTATCGGGAAGTGACCCATGAGATCCCCGGATAAGTTGACAGTAAATACGGTCGTCGGAGTATCCGAATCACGTACGTACCAAGTACTACGTTCTACCGATTTACGAGACAAGGTCGACTCCTAGCAAAGCACCAAGTCTTCCAATTCTCCGGACATATCCATTTAAGAATATCAAAGATCTGTATCAAGCGTAGTATACAAATGTATTGTGCATATCGGCCCAGTATCGGATAGTCACGTGCTAGGGCTGGGGCTGGATAAGTGACTGCCCCGTCCGAAGTACATGTCGGATATCTGGTAACTAGTCTCTATAATCGGATATTCATGACCTAGTCATAAAATTACGATTGGATGTGCATCACTTAAGAGCACTAATACCTTATCCTGCGTGACATCATCTCCACTATGACTGGAGTGATACTTCCGTCTTGACATCACACCCAATACACTACGACTCTCTGATAAACCCAGAAGTGGTGTACACAGAACCGGTTAAAGCCCTGTACCACCAAGACCAAGTCTATCGATTATCGTAAGTATTAGCGATGCAAGTCTCAGGTTAAGACTATACACACCTACCTTGATTTCGGCCTCCCATAGACACATAGTCATAATACCAATGGGATTCCGAGGGGTCTATCCAGAGCGAAGCTGTTTCCCGTACCATCGGTGAAACACGACCTCCTATCGCACTTGCATAAGTATCCAATACTTATATATATGAGAACTATGCCGTTGTGCCCTCACAACGCACACAAGTGCAATACTAGCCTATTCCGCATTATCGATGTCCAGTCTCGATAATACTACGGCTAGGGATATTTAATGATTAATCATTCGGGGACTGATACTGTCTCATATCATTCTCAGTCCAGGAACTAATCATAGGGACCTCTCTTCATTTTATGTATATTTATGGTGATCTAATCACAAATGATGAGAGTGCAATTTCCTTGTCACATAGTTAATTTGCTACAACAACACAATGATCTGTGCAAATAGTGACGCTATGGGTCATTTTGTCCAACAATCTCCCACTTGGCACATAGCGAGTCACTCAAGTGTCTTACACCCGAACTATGTACGGTTCGCTCAAATTGCTGAGGAAAGGTTTTCGTCAGCGGATTTGCTTGATTATCGTCTGACGCGATTTACACGATCATCACATCGCCACGATGTATGATCCGAACGAATCAGATGAATATTGAAGTATATATCTGGATCGTCGATGAGACCTTTAATTCCTTAGCCTGTGCTGACGCCTAGCTCAGCTGCTTACAGAACTATATCTAATCTAATTAGATTTATTTTCGATCCAAATGGCTTCTATTGCTGCCTCAGCTGCAACAATAATCCGCATTTGTTGTTTATTCGGCAACGGTTATCTTGCTCGGAATATTTCCAGCTCACTGTCCCGTTATTCAAACTTTATAGTACCGTAGTATTTAATTGTTTGGAAACTTGCTGCAGTGATCCCAATCACTTCAAGTTTTCTTACTCCATATTTTAAGACAGCATCTTTAGTTCTCTAAGATACTAACAGATGTTCTTAATCTTCAATCCAGTGACTATCACTTGGATTGACCTGATCGTGACTCCATATGCTCGAAGCGTATGAGACACCCTATCAAGTACATTTTAAATGTACAATTTCCCAGAGAGTATTAACAACTCCAAATCTATCACAGTAGATCTTTATTCCTTGAATAAAGGTTGTTACTCCCCAGAATTCTATGGAGAATTTCTATTGAAAGAATATCTATGAAAGCCAAGTTTTCACCAATTACTTTATGGGAATTTAACTGTCAGTGCGCTCTCCCACTAACCCCTTATATACACAAGAATTATTTCGTTTTGAATCAAATCATAAACTATTATGATTATATCAAAACGTCAGTTCCAAGAACCTTATGCTTGCTTCAATCCAAACATGGATCGAATAACCCGCAAACCCTGTTTGTCGGTTATACAAAATTGTCAGGATGTTGTAAGCATCTTCCAAAAGGTTTCCTTTTCAGGAAAGTAATTTTGATCTGCAACTGACACATTTCAAAAATGAAATATGCAGTTATCAACAAGCATCTTCAAAATGGATTTATCATGGCAACAGGTAAAAGGTTGAACCGTTATTAACACAATGTTGATAACGATACCTTTCCGTCAAAAGCTCAGCTTTGTACGTTGGTATGTTGCCTTCCATGTATGTCTTCCTTGAAGACGTTTAATGTACCAATAGGCACAATGCCTTGTGGTACAACAACTAGTATCCAATATAGTTGTTATACATGGAATCAATTTCGGATTCATGGCACTTTGCCATAATAGCGAGTCGATACCTCGTATCACTTCCTCAAAACGTAGTCGGATGGTATACCTTCATAAGATTGACATCTTTATGAGGTTAGATCAGAAACCCATACCCTAGGTTGTTTTCTGACTCTATCCGATCTACGAAGTTCTTGTGTATTTGAAGATTAATGGTATAGATTCATCATTGATGAACTATTTGTGTTCCATTAAGGACTTCGTGCCTTGAACAGTATTACTCTGATTTTCATCGAGTATCACTATCCTCCCACTGACCACTGCATATCGGTATTCCTCTCAGGAAAAACCGCATGGTGAGCAACAATCAAATTGTTCTCATGTGAGATTTTTAAGTACTATACTTATGGTTTCCCTTAGGATAACCTATATTGGCACTTATCCAATTTGGGTCTTTAGTTTGGCATCATCCAAACGTTATGCCTGGCATACCCAAATTATCAGGAATGAGAAACCCCGTTTCTTTCCTATTCATATCCTATATGACATCTGTCAAACAGATTTGTATGGAACCTTATTCTAAATAAGTTTTGCACTGTTAATACATATCTGGTTGAAGGAGATAGTAGCTCAGAGCGACTCGTGATAAACCTTATCATGTCCAACAAAATTCAGTTTTAGTTCGTACACACCGTCTAACTGACGTGTCTCGGGAGGAGTCCTCATTTGAAAGAATACCGTACTCTTTCATGTACGTATGAAACTTACTGCTTAAGTATTTTCATTACGGTCTTACCGAGGCGGAATAATACTATAGCCGATCTGTTTATGGTTCACATCTAGCCTAGCTAGATATGGGCCCACTAACTTCACCATGAATAGGGCTAACAGATCGGTGGCCTTTATACTATTACCAAGTAAACAGTATTTTCGGTACTTTACCTTATAAACTAGATTCGCAGACCTTATTTGAATAATCAAATCAGTCCTAGTACCCACTCTTCAAAAGTGTGGATATACGAGTCTGGTTTAATTGTGTCCTAGACAACAGTGCCACAAATAAGTCTCTATTGATCAAATCAATATGAGCTATTTATTTGTCATTTTATATGTTTGAGATTTTCATTATATTCAAAATATAAATTCTGTTATTTTACATCTAATGTATTTATCTCAGTATCATCTTTATATAATAAAACACTTTAGTGTTCTAGAATATAAAGGTTTATCCGGAATGGATTAAACACTGATAGAGAGATAATGTCTCTAGTCAAACTAGTTACATTATAACAGTTCCCAATTTAAGTACATACCCAAAAGGGTAGTTCCTAAACTTAGGTATCTACGGTCGAAACAGCGACTTTCGTCCCGTTTCCGATTTGCAGAGAATTCTCGGCTTGAAGTCAGTATCAAGCTCATAGCGGATTCTGAACATCAATACATATATTTTATGTACCACACTAAGTATTTAAAATCCAATTTTAATACTAGTAGTGAACATAACTTTGACAAATATTTTAAAGTTAGAGCCTCGCCCTTTCTTTAATTCCTTCGTGTCTTCCATATCCAAATGGTAGTCACTTTGGGATATGTCAATTATCCTTTCAATATTTCACAAACCTTTGGCCAAGCCTTGGTTTCGAAATATCGAAACGATGTGCACCTTGTGCTACATGCCCAATTGCAAACTTTTGACTTTTCACCTCTAGAATAGTCAATTAATTCTCCAAGAATTATTAATTGCAATTTAATACTTTTAAATCTAAAATAGATTTATGATAAGTATATTAATTAAGCACTAAAGTCATCATCACATAAATCTTCCAAAGATTTTATGCTCAACTTATTTTCTTAATTATGGGCCTAGTCATAATAAGTTATTTTATCAAATAAATTAACCTATATTAATTCCCAATTGAAAATTAAATCATTTAAAACATTTAATCCAAGGATTATATATTCTAAATATTAACTTTTAAATTCTTTCTGATTTTAATAGTCCACTATTTAATCAATTTTAATAAGGTACTATTTATTATAATGATTACAATAATCAAATTATTTAATCAACTATAATTTTAATATTGATTACTATAATCTAATTATAAAATCAACTATCATTTTAATTAAATTATATTGATTACTACAATCCAATTATAAAATCAACTATATATTGAATAAGTTTGTATATAGTCCAACTATATATATTTTAAAACAACATAAAATATTAGTCCAACTAATACTTTTGATTAATGTGACAAGTGATATTTATTTGAGCGCGTATGGCGAGTAATTGAACGAATGTTGCAAATTCAATACTTGCCTCCCACTATTTTTCGTCGAGCCTCTAACCCTCTGTCGAGTACTCGGGAAACCGTGTTTCCTAGTCGGCTAGGATCCCGTTAAATATCACACAATCTTGACTTTGGCCAACAAATTGTATGATAATTAACTAGGTAGATCTCGAAGATCAATTGGATCTCATCCAACTCCTAGATCCAGTAGGTGGACATCCAAGTCCCAAACATATATCTTATGTATGCCTATACATCGAATGTATACCCTAACCTTTTTCCTCTGAATCAACTAGGCCTTGGCTTTGGCACAACAAACCTAGTGATCCCAGTCAAGCGCGGACCCATTGACATGGAAGCTTCGTAATCAATGTCAATGGACAAGAAGTGGTCTTGACTTTGGCCAACAAACCACAACTTGGACACGACACCGATATGGAACAAAGCCTCGTGATTAAAACACATCTTTGACGGACAAGGGCTTGACTTTGGCCAACAACCCTGCCAATCTCGGATCTTGAGTAAGAATCACTCAATGGAAGGAAAATAAACGCTTGATATATTAACGAGGGTTTTTCGCGTGCAAATTGGCTACCAATTTAATTATCTTTGTTAAGGTCTCATCATCATACACCCTTAAACATGCATTCTAAATACATAATAAAGCGAGTATGAAATAAAATAATAATGATATGCGGATGGATACTTAACACATTGATCCTAGATCAAATCTCTCCCTTTCTCACTCAAGCTAGCACTTGAACTACTTCTACCCGTTACACTACACTTCTAAAGAAACCTCATTTACATGGAGGGGATAGGTGAGTGAGAAGAGAATACAAAGAGAATAGAGGTGATAAGGCTGGACACGCAGGTCCAATTTAATAAATCGAATTTATTACAACAATTTCTAAAATTGCCCCACCCGACTAATATCCATCCGATATACATTATTCATACAACACAACCACGTATTCACACACATAAGCATGATATCAATCAATCAATCAAATTAATTAATCTGATAATTATGTGATCATCCAATGTTCAAACAACGATTTGATTTTGTTCGAGTCAAACTCGTTTTTGCGAATAAGTACTTAAAGCACGAATTCATGAATTAAATTAAACTACATCATTAAATCTAATTTAACATGTATTTAATACTAATTCACTATTCAATTCTAAATTAAATATTACACTTTTATTTAATAAACCTTTTACGATTTAAATTCCAAATTTAATCGTAACGCGTCTCAAAGACCGATTAACGTCCAACGTCAATTCAATTAAAGTCCAATGGGCTTTTAATTGATTTCTTAAGGCGTGGACTTTTGGTCAACTCGTCGGGCAAACCGATAACCCAAGTCCAATCCGGGATTAACCCCATAAGCCCATAAATCAATCTTGGCCCATTAGGCCCAATTGAACTTTAAAGGTTCATTAAGTCGCATTTGGGCTTTATGGTTAGGTTTTGGGCCCATTGGATCCAATCCATTTGGCCTAAACCCAACTTGATAAAATCAAGCCCAATAGGCCCAAATACAACATTAAAGTCCAATTTCCAAAATTAGGCCCAATTAATTAAATACAAATACCAATTTCATATTCAATTAAACTATAGTGTATTACATGATTAATCAACTAAATCAACATTTCTAAAACACTAAATTAGTCCAATTAATCATACTCAATTCATTATTATATGTCCAACACACAAATTGAAAAATCAAACCCATTTACATGCTACAAGCTCTCAGCCAAGGAGGGATTGGTGTCCGATTCGGTTTCAATCCAATCGAACCCACAATCGACATTAAATCACCATCCAATTTGATTTCATACACATCCAATGTCATAAAATCAAAAAATACCAAGACATTAAAGGGCATACACATTCGGCCAACACAAGCAATTTGGGGATTTATGTTCAATTCAAAATTCAATCTAATTGACTTCAAATTAACATCATCCAACATCATTACAACCCATCCAATGAATCAAAATGAAAAATTCCAAATTTCCAAATATCCATCACATTCGGCCAAGGTAAGTATTTGGGGATTTTTATCCAATTCAAAATTAAATCCAATTCAATCTCAAATCAACATCATCCTACATCATTATAACTCATCCAATGAATTAAAATGAAAAAATCCAAGATTTCCAAATATCCATCACATTCGACCAACATAAGATTTTGGGGTTTTTTGTCCAATTCAAAGTACTATCCAATGACCTCAAATTAAATCACAAAATTATGATTCCAATTCATCTAATGAATCAAAAAACAAAATTTCCAGAACCCAAAATCAATAAAGCATTCGGCCAAGGTCATCAATTTGGGGAAAATAATTCCAATCATTTTTTCAACAAATTGGTGGTCCAACCAAAATGAAATTAAACATGTTATAAGCATACTTAAACAATCAATTTATTCAAATCATGCTCACAAACATTTACCCAAATTTTAAGCCCTAAAATTTCATGCTTGAACCTATAGCTCTTGATGCCATTGTTGGTTATTATCTAGGTCCCAAGATCAAACAAGACATGAAAAGAATGCATGAATACACCAACGAAATAGCGGAATACTTACATTGGTTGTTGAGTCGATTTGAAGACGAATGAAGGCCAAAAAGCCCACTGCCTTGCTCACGCCACTGTGCAGATTTGCTCACTGCCAAGGACGCCACTGCATGCAGTCCACTCACTCCTTCCATTTCCAGATTTGAGCTGAGAAAAACGCAGCTCCTAGCTTCGTCGGATGGATCCCGGCTCATGGTCGAACCTCCCTACCACATTCGCAAGACTTGTAAGTGTGCTAGCACTTGATTTCTCACCATGAAAAACCACTCTTGGCTTCCCTTTGTTCACGCCATTTCTGGTTCCAAACCAGTGAAGAAAAAAGGCTGTTATGCGTGAGGAGAAGAGAGAAAATGAAGAGATGAAATTGTGTATTGGTTATTACAAAAGTTGTAAATCATTTGTTTATATATTTTCAAAAAATATTAAATGATTTACCAATTAATTTTAACTTTCAAAAAGTCAAATAAATTGAATGTATAAGCTTGAGTGTTCCACACTCCAATATCAATGTCCATCAAGTTATATCAACTTTAATAAAGTGACATGTTGAGTGTCTTTCACTCAATCCATTAATCAAATCAATCAATCACTCAAAGTGACTTTTGATTTGACGCTTGATGTGACGATTGATTTGACGCTTGATGTGACTTGCGTCGCCGCACTCGAATTCGAAATACGAATGCGCTCGCAATCACACTCGGTTCGGGTTCGTTAATTCCAAATTAACGATTTTTCCGTCGCGTCGTAATTAAATGATTACGCCTAGCGAATTCACTATTCACGTCGCTAATGAATTAATTCTAAATTAATTCGTTCGCCCGAATTAAAATCTAATTTTAATTCCGCGTCGAAATCTAATTTCGTTTAACATATCGAATATATTAATTTACCGATTAATTCCAAATAATCGTTATCTCTCTCTAGATGAGATTTTATCCTAGATAAAATATCTCCGTAATTAATCCTAGATTAATTTTCTCTCTCTTCTATATAATCCCAGATTATTCAAGAGTGCGAGTTGTGCGTCATCGGTGAATTATCGTGAAGCGACCCATGAGATCCCCGGATAAGTTGACAGTAAATACGGTCGTCGGAGTATCCGAATCACGTACGTACCAAGTACTACGTTTCTACCGATTTACGAGACAAGGTCGACTCCTAGCAAAGCACCAAGTCTTCCAATTCTCCGGACATATCCATTTAAGAATATCAAAGATCTGTATCAAGCGTAGTAGATACAAATGTATTGTGCATATCGGCCCAGTATCGGATAGTCACGTGCTAGGGCTGGGGCCGGATAAGTGTCTGCCCCGTCCGAAGTACATGTCGGATATCTGGTAACTAGTCTCTATAATCGGATATTCATGACCTAGTCATAATATTACGATGGATGCGCATCACTTAAGAGCACTAATACCTTATCCTGCGTGACATCATCTCCACTATGACTGGAGTGATACTTCCGTCTTAACATCACACCCAATACACTACGACTCTCTGATAAACCCAGAAGTGGTGTACGCAGAACCGGTTAAAGCCCTATACCACCAAGACCAAAGTCTATCGATTATCGTAAGTATTAGCGATGCAAGTCTCAGGTTAAGACTATACACACCTATCTTGATTTCGGCCTCCCATAGACACATAGTCATAATACCAATGGGATTCCGAGGGGTCTATCCAGAGCGAAGCTGTTTCCTGTACCATCGGTGAAACACGACCTCCTATCGCACTTGCATAAGTATCCAATACTTATATATATGAGAACTATGACGTTGTGCCCTCACAACGCACACAAGTGCAATACTAGCCTATTCCGCATTATCGATGTCCAGTCTCGATAATACTACGGCTAGGGATATTGAATGATTAATCATTCGGGGACTGATACTGTCTCATATCATTCTCAGTCCAGGAACTAATCATAGGGACCTCTCTTCATTTTATGTATATTTATGGTGATCTAATCACAAATGATGAGAGTGCAATTTCCTTGTCACATAGTTAATTTGCTACAACAACACAATGATCTGTGCAAATAGTGACGCTATGGGTCATTTTGTCCAACAGCTTGAAGCCGGAGCCTTGCCCCACCTTCACTTCCTTTATGTCCGCCTTGTCCATACAGCAGTCACGCATCAAGTGACCCCGTTTTCCATAGTTTAGGCAGACATCTTGGGATATGTCCGTTGTCTTCCTATAAGACTGTGATGATTTTTCCTTTGCCCATTTTAGAAGCTCTGGCTGTGCCTCCTTGAGCATAGCCATCAACTCTCCAAGAGTTTACTCTTGGTTCATAATGAACCTGCTCCAGCTGACGGGTAGAGACTATAAGATCAAATCTTTGGTAGTCTCAGCCACGTAGGTAATGCCCAGCTAACCTAGCTGATCGATGTCAGCAATCATCTGCGACACCTAGTGCTCGACAAATGTACCCTCTGACATACGTGAGCAAAAGAGCTTTTTTTTGCAATTTGTACTTCTAAGATTTAAGAACAAATCTATGAAGATCTTTAATTTCATCATCATGGTATAATGATCTAATCCTTACTTGATAATACAATGGTGGAAACTAGTGTTGCCAATATCTCTTTAGCAATATTGATAATACAAGAAATACATTTTGATGTCGGTTCCACCATTCAAGGATTAGAAAAATTTCTACTAACTAAAACTTCAGTTGAAAACTCAAAATTTGTAGATAAATAATTATCTAATTATGGGTTATTGGTCGTGTTATCTCTATGTTTTTTTATTTTCTTGTAATAACCAATGATCAACTGTGCTAAGTCTAGATTCAATTACGGTCGTTTCGCTACAACTAGATTGTCCTATTGATTGCAAGTTATATATTGTAACAATACAGTTGGAACCCTAGGGTAATATTAAAGTATTTTCGCTACAACTAGATTGTCTTAATATTCCATTACTGTTGGAACCATAGGGTTCCATCCGGTTCCACCCGGAACCTTAATGTTCCAGCAGTTCCAACCGGTTCGGTTAGGGTAAGAACCCTAACCAAACCCGTCAGGTTCCGGTTCGATTCCGAAATAGGAATCGGAACTGGTTGGAACCGGAACCGGAACCGTTCTGTTCCAACCGGTTCGGTTCCGGTTCCGAACCGGAACCTTGGCCGGGTCTACTAACAGTTTTGGCACGTTCAGAATTTCGCTTACGTTTGAATTCACCTAATATCAAATATATCGAGTTCAGATAAATTTCACCTGTCATATCCCACAACTTTGGTACGTTCTCAAATATAGTCGTAGAAAATTTATCGATATGTGACAAGACATACCAATTAATATGCATAAAATACATATTAAATTAAAAACCTTATTTTCAAATAGAGATTTTTCCGAAATAGATGCTTTTACTTTATTTAATCAAATTAAATAAACACATGCATGCATAAAGTCAAGTTTAAAGTAAACATTGAATTTTATAGGCATAATCACATATCGGGTGTCCAGAATCAGACTCGCTCTAATATCATTTTTGTTGGGGTTATATACGGAACTACATGGTTAGCGCAGCGAAACGCGGAAAAGAGAATTTTTTGATTTCAAAATTTTTCTTGAAACAATTAAATTAACTTATTTTTTTAATTAACCAATACTTAAAATCTGAACTTTTAACCCAAGAAATCATATTTCCCTTAATTATCAAATTGCCCCAGAGTTTTGCAATTTGATCATTTTGGTCCTTTAATAGACAAATACATATTTAATTGATTCTAAATTAATCCCAAAATCATTTATACATGTATAATACATGGAAAAATAAATTGCAACACAAATCCAAAATTTTCAGTAATTGCCGAGAACCCCAAAAATATTCAAGATTTGCAATTTGGTCCTTTTTGTTTCAAAACACATCAAGATCAAATCCAATCAATCCCAAATTTAATATACATCATATATACATCAAATTACATCACATATATGAAAATCCCCAAAATTGGATTAAGTCTATAACCATAATTTCACAAATTACATCAATTGAATAATTTACACTAAATTGATAAAATTCAACACTTTAATCAATCCAATAATTCACCAAACAAGTTTCACCACTTGAAATAACTTAAGAATAATTATAGGTTATAATTGAGTGGAATTAAAACTCTAGAATGACAACTTTAATCACCAATTAATTAAATAAGCTTACAAAATTTCCAAGTTCTTGCCTTTGTTTTCTTCTTTCTTCCACCTTTTCTCTCAACTCACATTGTAAAATATTTGTAAAACTTGTGTAACTTAGAAAAAATTAAAAAAAAAAACATTTTGTATATTATAAGTAAACATTTATCTTTTATAAAGTAAACATACAATGAACAATAGTATCAAGCCATTTAAAAGAAAAATCATTACTTAAGATATTTGTTATATTAATTAATTTAATTATTTATCAATTAAGAATTAAATAATAAATATAAATTTCTTAAATATATGTATTATATTTACATTAAATATCTTAAATACATATATTAATGATATATATCAAATATCAAAATTTTATTTTTAATTAATGTGTATTTAATAATATCAAATATTAAATAAAATTACACATTAATTTGAAAATGACGATTAGGTCCCGATTGCACGTATTTTTCGTTTAACTGTTAAACGAGTTATAAATAATCAGTATTATTCATAAAAGTTGCTCTCGTACTCTAAGGGTATATTTCATTAGTGAGACTCTCTAAGTACAGGCATATCCGTCACGAAATCAAATTTCATGTCCATAATGTAGAGTTTCAATCAAGTCCCAAGGATCACAAACATGCATAAAAACGAGTTGAATACACAAAGGAGTAAGGCGGAATTCATACTCACATTGATGGGTTTTGATGAAATGAAGAACAAGTTGCGTTTTTTATGCACATCAAGCTCGGCAGTAGCTTCCTCATGCAGTGGACTGCTCGGTTGGGGACTGGTTTGCCTCCTCCATGTTCGGCCATTGATGAACACCATGGAAGCTTCAAGCTTCAAGCTTTCCAAGCTCACAAATTCGTTTCCCTATCACCATAATATAACCCATGTGTGTGCTAGCACTACTCATCTTCAATTTGCTTCTCAAAATTTCGGTCTAACCAAAAGATTTAGAGAAGAAAATCGGCTTGAAGCCGTGAATGAGAGGAAGATGAAAAGAGAGGGAAAATGAGAAGACCGTGAGTGGTGAGTGAGAGAGAGAAAATGATTTTTGGTTTATATATTTATTTTATTTTCCAAAAACAAAAACAAATATATAAATCATTTTTCATATATATCAAAAGTTAAAAAGCAATAGTCTATTAATGCTTTTCATCATTTCTACTTCTTACTTTAAGTCACATCACATCACTTTAATAAAGTGACATGTTGTCAAGTCACATCACTCAAAGTGACAATTGATTTGACGCATGATGTGACTAACGATTTGACGCTTGATGTGACTAAGGCACATCAAAAGTGTAATTATTTAATTTGGATTTAAATAAAGAATTAGTATTGAATACAAATAAAATTGGATTTAAAATTATAGTTCGATATAATTCAAGAATTCGCACTTTGAGTACTTATTCTTAAACGAGTTGGACTCGCGCAAATCAAATCTTTGTTTGAACATTGGATGGTCATTAATCAAAGATTAATTAATTGGATTAGATTGACTGATAACATGATTTGTGTGAATACATGGATATATTGTATGAATAATGTATATCGGCAATTTTGGAAATTGTTGTAATAAATTAGAATTTATTAAATTGGACCTGCGTGTCCAGCCTTTATCTCTCGATTATTTGTAATTCTCTTCTCACCTATTCCCCTCAATGTAAATGAGGTTTCTTTAGAAGTATTATGTAATTGGGTGGAAGTATGAATAGTGCTAGCGGGAGAGAAGAAAATGATTCGCATATCATTATTAATTTATTTACCGCGCCTTCTTATGCTTTTAGAATGCATGCTTAAAGGTGTATGATGAGACCTAATCAAAGATAATAAATTGGTTGCCAATTTACGTGAAAAAACCCTTAACAAATATTAAGTGGTTTCCTTCCATTGAGTGATTCTCTCTCAAGATCTAAGATTGGCACTGGTTTGTTGGCCAAAGTCAAGACCTTTGTCCATCGCGGATGTGTTTGAACCTTGAAGGCTTTGTTCCATATCGTACGCCTTGGGCAAGTTGTGATTTTTTTGCCAAAGTCTAGGTCACTTCTTGTTCATCGGCCTCGATTATGAAGCTTTCCATTGTCAATGGGTCACGCTTAACTAGAATCATTAAGCTTGTTGAGCCAAAGCCAAGGCTTAGTTGATTTAAAGGAAAAAGGTTAGGGAATATATTGGATATATTGGCAAAGATTGGATATATGTTTCGGACTTGGAGGTCCACCTACTGGATCTAGGAATTGGATGAGATCCAATTGATCTTATAGATCTACCTAGTTAAGTATCATACAATTTGTTGGCCAAAGTCAAGATTGTATGTTATTTAACGGGATCCTAGCCCATTAGGAAACTAGGTTTCCCCAGTACTCCACAGAGGTTTAGAGGCTCGCTGAAAAATAGTGGGAGGCAAGTATTAAATTTGCAATTTCATTTAGATACTTGCCAATACGCGCTCATTTCAATTTTTTGTCATTAAAAATTTATATATATTAGTTGGACTAATATTCAATTGTTATTAAAATATTAAACTGTTGGACTGTATTCAAACTACTTCATTTATAGTTGGTTATATAATTGGATTATAATAATCAATACATTTGAATATAACCGATCAATTATAATTGATTATATAGTTAGACTATAGTAATCATTATATTTGATTGTACCCGAAATCGTTGATTGGATAGTTGGACTATTGGAATCAAGATAACTGAAAGATTAGCATTTAAAACATAATCCTGGGTGAAAATGTCTTTAAGCGACTTCAATTTTTCAAATTGGGAAAAGAAACTCAGGATAGTCCTGGGAACCGAGAAATTACTTTATTTGATAAAGTGACATCTCGGGCCTGAGCCCAGAGTTGAGCAAATAGTAGAGTATGAGCTTTGGAAGACTTATGGTGATGATAACATTAGTGCTCAAACTGTTATGCTTGCCACAATGACTCCTTAATTTCTTCGTAAGAACTAAGGATTAGATCTTTATAGTATGATAATGGAATTGAAGGATTTTCATAGATCCATTCTTAGATCTTAGAAGTACAAATTGCAATAGAAAACTCTTGGAGAGTTAATGGCTATGCTTAAGGAGACACAACCAGAGCTTGCAAAAGGGCAAGAAGCGCAATGCACATCTTACTTCAACATCCGAGAAGGTCAATGCTTGACTGAATGCTTCTTTGGATATGAAAAAGGGGCAAAGGCAAAATCATCATAGTCTTCTAGGAAGACGAAGGACATATCCCAAGATGTTGCCTAAATTGTGGCAAACGGGGTCACTGAAAGCGTGACTACCGTATGGACAAAGGCAGACATGAATGAAGTGAAGACGGGCAAGGCTTCGACTTCAGACATGTTTGTTATAAACATGTCCACTACTAGTTTTAAAATTGGATTTTGATTCTGGATGTGGTATGTACATATGTACTGATGTGCGGGATCTGTTGATTAGCAGGATACTGACTTCAGGTGAGATTGACCTGCGAGTCAGAAACAGGACGAAAGTCGCTATTTTGGTCGTAGAAACCTAAATTTTGGAACTGCCCTTTGGGCATGTACTTAAATTAGGAAACTGTTATAATGTACCTACTTTAACTAGAAACATTATCTCTATATCAAGTATAACATGTTGCGGGTATACCTTTATATTTTAGAACACTAAGTGTTTTATTTATAAAGATGATATTGAGATAAACATATTAGATGTGAATAGCAGTATTTATATTTAGAATATAAATTAATCTCATACATATAACATGAAAAAAAAATAGCTCAAACTGAATTAATCAGATGCGACTTATTTGTGGCATTGTTGTCTGGGACACATTAACAAGACTCGAATATCCACACTTTCGAAGAGTGGGTACTAGGATGGATTTGATACTAATTCAAATGATGTCTACGAATCTAGTTTGTTAGGCAAAGTGCCTAAAATACCTTTTACTTGGTAAAAGTGTAAGTGCCACCGATCTGTTAGCCCTCATTCATAGTGACGTAAGTGGGCCCATGTCTAGCTAGGCTAGAAGAGGATATGAATACTTCACAACCTTTACGGATGTAGCATCGTGCTTTGGTTATGTGTTTTAAATGAAACACAAATCGGAAAATTTTGAGTAATTCAAAGAGTTTCGACACGAAGTAGACAGACAGACCGGCTAAAGTATTAAACCGTCACAGTTATACCGTGGTGGAAAATACTTAAGCAATAAGTTTCTCGATTACCTGAAAGAGTATAGTATTCTTTCATAGTGGACTCCTCCCATAACACCTCAATTGAGCGGTGTGTCCAAACAGAGAAACCAAATTTTGTTGGACATGATAAGGTTAATGATGAGTCGCTCTGAGCTACCAATTTCCTTCAAGGGATAAGCATTAAACAGTGCAATACTTAATTTGAATAAGGTTCCATGAAAATCTGTTAGACAGATTTCATATTAGATATGAACAGGAAAGAAACCAGATTTCTCATTCCTGAAGATTTGGGAATGTTGGGCATATGTTTGGAAGGTACCAAATTAGAACCCAAATCGGATAAGTGCCTATTTGTAATTGGTTGTCATAACGAAACCAAAGTATAGTACTTATACAACTCACTAGAGAACATTGTAATTCTTGCTCTCCATGCGGTTTTCCTAAGAGGAATTTCTATATGCAGTGGTAAGTTGGAGGAAAGTAAACCTCGATGGAAATCGGAGTAATACTGATCCAGGCACCGAGTCCTCACGGAACACCAACAGTTCATCAGGGATGAAACTGTACCAATAATATTCAAATACATAAGAACCTCGTAGGTCGGAGAGAGTCAGAAAACAACATGGGAGGTATAGGTTTCTGATCTCACCTCATGTAGATATCAATCTTATTGAGGAAGATGAACCGGCTACGTATGAGGAAGTGATACAAGGTATCGACTCCTTTTATGGCAAAGTGCCATGAAGTCCGAAATGGATTCCATGTATACCAACTAAGTTTGGACACTGGTTGATGTACCAGAAGGCATTGTGTCTATTGGTACTAAATGAGTCTTCAAGGAAGACATACATGAAATATGGCAACATACAAATGTACACAACTAGGCTTGTACAGAAAGGGTATCGTCAATGACATAGTGTCGACTACGATGAAACTTTTTCACCTGTTGCCATGATTAAATCCATTCAGATAATGCTTGCTAATGCTGCATATTTCATTTATGAAATATGGCATATGGACGTCAAAATCGCTTTCCTTAAATGGAAACCTTTTGAAGGATGTTTATAAACATCATGATGGTTTTGTCGTACCGAAACATGCAAACAAGGTTTGTAACTTAAATCGATCCATTTATGGATTGAAGCAAGCATTACGTTCTTGGAACTAAAGTTTTGATAAGATCATAATGGTATATGATTTAATTCAAACCTAAAATGATTCTTATGTATATAATAAGGTTAGTGGGAGCGCACTGACAATGATTGTCCTTTAAGTTGATGACATATTATTTATTGGAAATGATATTCACATATTATACAATCGGTGAAAGCTTGGCATTCATTAAAAATCTCCGTAGACTACTTGGGAGAGACAACCTTTATTCTAGGAATAAGGATCTACTGAGATAGATCTAAAATTTGTTGGCACTCTTCGATAACTCGTACATTGAAATACATGTACGTGACTTGGTGTCTCATAGGCTTTGAGGATATGGAGTCAAAATCAGGCCAATCCAGATGATGGTCACTGGATTGATGTTAAGAAGATCCTTAAGTAACTTAGATGAACTAAGGATGCTTTCTTAAGCTATGGAGAATGAGAATTTGAAGTGACAGGGTTCACCGTTGCAAGTTTCCTAACCGACAAAAATGACTATAAGTCGTAATAAGGATACTATATAGTTTGAATGACGTAACAGTGAGCTGGAAATCTTCCAAGCAAAATACTGTTGCAGAATAAACAACAAAAGCGGAATATTGATGCAGCTGAGGCAGCAAAAGAAACATTTTGGATCTATAAAATTCCTAATTAGATTAGGAGTAGTTCTGTTAGAAGCTAAGCTAGGCTACATCACAGGCTAAGGAACTGCGGTCTCATCAACGATCCAAATATGTACTTCAACCATTTCATCTGATTCATAAGATCATACCTCGTGGCGGTGTGATCGAATAAATCGCATCAGATGATAACATTGCAAATCCCCTGAGGAAAGTTGTTTCTTAGTAGAAGTTTGAGCGACCCGTACATAGTTTAGGTGTAGGACACTTGAGTGATTGGCTATAGGCCAAATGGGAAATTATTGGATAATTATGACCCATAGCAGCACTATTTGTACAGAACATGGTGTTGTTGTACAAATAAACTATGTGACAAAGGAAATTACTCTTTTATCATTTGTAATTAGATTACCAAGATATATAAATGATAAAAGTGTATATGATTAGTACCAGATTAATAAGATATGAGACAATATTAATCCACTAAGGTTTAATCATTAAATATCCTTAGTCGTAGTATTATGGAGACTGGACATCGATTATGCGGAATAGACTAGTATTGCACTTGTGCGAGTTGTGGGAGCATAATAGCATAGTTCTCATATATTTAAGTATTGGATACTTATGCAAGTGTGATATGAGGTTTTGTTTACCGATGGTATAGAAACAGCTTCGCTCTGGATAGACCCCTCAGAATCCCATTGGTAGTATGACTATGTGTCTATGGGAATCCGAATCAGGGTAGGTGTATTTGGTCTTAACCTGAGACTTGCATCGCTAATACTTGCGACAATTAGTATACTTTGGTTTTAGTAGTCTGAGGCTTTAACAGGTTCTGTGTACGCCTCTTCTGGGTATACTGAGAATCGTAGTGTATTGGGTGTGATGTCAAGATGGAACTATCACTCCAGTCATATGGAGATGATGATCACACAGGATACAGAACTAGTACTCTTAAGTACTGCAGTCATAGGGATAATATTACTAGGTCATGATTATCCGATCATAGAGACTAGTTACCAGAGATCTGATATATGTTTCGTACGGGGCAGACACAATTCCAGCCCTAGGCCTAGCATGTGATATCGATACTGGATCGCAATACGCAATACTACGTATACTACGCCTGACATAGATTACATATTCCTTATAAGAATATTTCTGGAGAATTGGGCAGACACGGTGCTTTGCTATAAGCCAACCATTCTTGTAAATCGGTAAAAATGTGTTACGGGGTACGCACATATTCAGATAGTCTGATAACCGAATTTACTGTCAACATATCCAGAGATCTCATGGGTCGCTTCCCGAAGATTCACTGATGACGTATGACTCGAACATAATTAATCTGGGATTAATTATTAGAGAAAGAAATTAATCTATGACTAATTACAGTGAGATTTTATCTTGGATAAAATTCTATTAAAAGAGAGAGAATGATTAATTTATAATTAATCGATAAAATAATATATTCGATATATTAGTGAAATTAGATTTCATAACGGAATTGAAATTGGATTTAATTCGAGTGAACGAATTAGTTTAGAATTAATTCGCGAGCGACTTTAAATAGTAATTTTGCTAGGCATAATTATTTAATTAAATTTGATTTAATTACGTCGCAACGGAAAATTCGTTAATTCGGAATTGACGAACCCGAGCCCGGAATGTGTTTGCGGGCCCACTCAGATTTTGAATTAAAGTGGGGCCCACAAGTCACATCACCTAGTCATCTTTATCTATTTTTTTGGTTTATGTAAGTTGTTGGAGATAACTTGTTTCTTACACAAGAGTCAAGTTTGATGGACTTTTACCAAATATTGTTTTTGGTATATCATTTTGATTTTTGGAAAATCAAATACAAGTTACATAATCTCTCCTCCTCTCTTTGGCCTAGGGCCGAAACTCTCCCCAATTTTCTCTCAAAAATGGCGTGAAGCTTGGCTTCATGTTCTTGATTTTTGCTTCAAAATCTCAAGTGCTAGCACACTTAAAGGAGTCATTCAAAGGTGATAGGAAAACTACTCCCATGAGTTTGGAATTCAAGAACAAGCTTGAAAGCTCAACATACAATTCAAAAGAGAGCTTGGAGCAACTTCAAAGGAAGCAAATTTTTGTTATCTCCTGTATCCTCTTAGCCGATCAAAGTGAGTACTTTCCGCTATCTTACTTGGTTTATTCACACAAATTTCATGCTTAATTGACTAGGTTGTTCTTAGAGAACCCCAACAGAATAGTTTGTCAATAATTAATCCAGATCTCAATTAATTTTTATTCATTACTATTTATATAATATAATATAAGTGAGATTAATCTAAACTTTAAATAATAAAAGTTTCACCCATTCCCCCAGCGGAAAGTAATTAGCTACTCATACTGTAATTAAAAACACACATAATTTTATTACTAAAATTAAAAGAAATTATAAGAATTTAAACAAACAAAATACAATCTTCAATTCTTTAAGAATAAATCAAAGAAAGTATGAATGAAAATGAAATTATGGCTTCTATTTATAGGCAAAAATAAAGGTTTCCATCAATTTCTCAACAAATTTTTCCACCAAACCCTCCATCAAACATGCAAGCATGTTTGGTGGAGAAATTAACAAATGTTATTTTTTCGTTTTTTTTTTTTAAGATTTGATATTTAACACAATTTGAATTCTTCATCAATTTTGGTCTTGAAAACTTCAGAATTCGTAACTCTTATTAACATAACAGTTGTAGATCTTTGAGTCTTCTATCATCTGGAACTTGAATCACTTTAATCCATATCGGGAGTAAACATATATGACCAAAATACAAACATTACACAGGGTTGGAATTTCCGAAGTTGTACATTGTTAAAACACCATATTAAATTTATGGCCTCTAAAATCCAAATGTCAAGTCCATTTTTCAAGAAATGCATCCAAAGAATTATTTCACATTAATCCGATATTGAATTAAAAAGTTATGGCCAAAATACTAACTCTGCACATGGTTGAAATTTCTGAAGTTGTACATTGTTAAAACACCCTATTAAATTTCTGGCCTCCTCCAAATGTCAAGTCCATTTTTCTAGATATGCATCCAAAGTTTTATTTAACCAACATAAAATATAAAAATCATAATTAAAAAATATAAAGATAAAACATAAATTAAAATGATATTTTATTCTCTTAATAAATATGCATTTTTTTAATCATAATCATGTAAGTACTTAACATTTAAGTCCTAAAATTTAATTGTATATAAATTATCCTTAATTCATCAATACTTTAAAATGTGTGACCCATTATGTTCTTTCTTATGTTAGCAATATAGATAGTTATAGACTTTATAAGTCTTGATAAATTAATCTAATTAATTTATCCTCAATTAACTCCTTAATTAAGAAACTAATTTTCATAGATCATTAGCATCATCTAACAATGCATCATGACTCCCAAATGAGAAAAAAATACTAACTTTAGTGAAATAAATTCCATATACGATTGCCATATAATTCAATCCTTTCACCTCGGATATTTTTTGCCAATGATTATAGAGCATGGAAAATATGTACTCCATTAAATCAGAATTTTATACCTTTGACTTATGATGATAATATATACATATATATATTTAGAGTTTCTGAAACGCTTTTCAAAACTCATCATGGCCATAGACTTAAATTATCACTTATGTCAAATTGTGCCTTTTGGGATATCGACATTATGTATCTAGAGCAGCGAATACATTTTTAATCTCTTACAACCTTCGTATGCTTTTCATATTGCCCAATCATGACACTATGCAATCTCACTATGGACAACGAAGATGTAATGTCGAAGCATATATGAACCACATGCAAGATTGTTGGGGTTTTTAGGGGAAAATCCGGGTAAAACGCAGCGGAACGCGGAAAATCAAAATTTTCCGATTTCAATAATTTTTCTCGGGTAATTAAAATAAACATATTTATTTAATTACAAAATACTCAAAAACTGAATTTTTACCCAAAATTAGATTCCTCCATTATTGCCAAATGACCCATCATAATTTGTATTTTGTTCATTTTGGTCCTCAAATTATCAAATATAATTTTAAGTGATTCCAAATCAATTCCAAAATGATCTATACATGTCCAATACGTTAAAATACAAATTGCAACAACAATTTCAAATTTTTTTACAATTGCCGAGAGGTCCTTTAATTTTCCAGATTTTTATATTTTGTACAATCTTGTTCAAAACAAGTCAAGATGAAATTCAATCAACACCAAATTTAATATACATCATATATGCGTCATTATACAACACATATATGAAAAAGCCCCAAATTTGGAAAGGGTGAAGAACAATAATTTTACAAATTCTTCAAATGAATAAATTACACCAAATTAAATAAATTCAACACTTTAATTCAATCTTCACAACATCAGTAACATCCCCGATCTGGAAGATGTTACCGGCATGGGATAGACCGTACTATTCCCCTGAGCCGCTGACCTTATAATCATAAACATATACTAATACTCTTTTTTCTCTTATTTAAATATCATAAGTGTTGGACCGAAGCCAAAACTTCATAACATAACTTACAAACTCAACATTAATGACTGTATACTAAGTTACATTTACTTTTACAACGACAATCACAAAATAATGACTAATACATATGTTTTACTAGAACTGAATGGACTCACACTCTCTCTGACTTGGTCTGGTGGACTCCAAACCCTAGTGATTGCATCAATATCCGTCATCTCGAGCTCATCCTCCAAGAATACTTGCAAGATAAGGGAACTGGAAGTGAGGGGGTTAGAACGTTACGTATCTCCATGCCTCTAGCCCTGAACTAGGATCTGGGGGCGTTACGTATCGCCGTCCCCCCAGTGCTCTGCATGTGAACATGTATACTATCTGTCAATTTCATGTCTGTACAAGTTACATATTGAGGTGGGTTTTTCCCCCATGCCTCAAAAACATAAAACTCAGGTTTGAAAACATTTATTTTTTAATCATTTCTTAAAACATGTAAAACACAATATAAACTGATGGTTAGATTGGCTAACGCCCTAAAAGCGAGAAAATAAGTTTGTTCGTAGAAAATATTAAACTGAAAATCAATTTAAGAGAAAGTGTCCACTCACAGTTATTGGAATTTTGCTAGCCTTTCTTTACTTTGCTGGTGAAACTTATAGTTCCTGCGATGATCTATCATCGGATAAACTAGATTAGAAATGGATTAAGAAACGCACTACGAAATCAGAATAAATTTTGCTTATTCAAGCAAGCGTTATCACTCTGAAGGTATCGTACACATATCATGATGTATCATGAACATACGAGTTGATACGGGAATTATAAGGTAGCCCCTTAACGAGTTCAGTGAAATTGAGATGGCGAGAAACTGAATTTGGCAAATTTTTGACCACGCATCGGGACTTAAGACTTTACGCGCCACGACGCGCGTCGTCCAGAAGCACGCCCAAACTTTTGTTGTGCGCATCATGACGCATGAGCCTTTCGCGTCACGACGCGTCTGACACCAGAAACATTTCTAGGAATTTCCCCAGATCGCGTCGCGACACAGGGTTTTCTTCATTCATTCATACTCAATTTGCTCCATACATCTCCCAAGCAATCACACAAGCAATTAACAATAATAAGTGTCCAAAACATCATCAACATCATCCCCAACAATAATTCATATCATCCTATGCATTTTACTTAATTTATACCCAAACTTAACAAATTGGGGATTCCCCACAATCACCATTCCTTGACACCATAATCACTCATTTATCATCATATATAAATCACTAATATCCTATAATCATCAAATCTTCAAAATTCAACATGTATTAATTTGGGTTAAGTCTCCTTACCTCATTTTTGTTGGGTCTTCCTTATCCTTCATGGTTATTTCTTTCTTTCTTTCTTTCTTTCCTTCTTGCTTGATGAATAGTAAGCTCCTTATATACTTTAGCTTATTTGATATTTGGAAATATGTTGAAAAGTGTAGAAATGTGGGGAAAATTTGAGATTATTCTAGATAGGTCCGCGGCACTATTCATCCAGAATATTGACTTGCGTTTTTGATCTACTTCTGCTCTGAATTTGGAAAAACGTTCAACACGGAAGTTGTAGATCTCGATCTCAGCATTTCGGTGACATAAACTTCATAAAAATCTGAGTTCGTATGAAAATGTTACGGCCTAAATATCATGGGCTATCCATAGTGGGACATCGTAACATCTAATACAGATTCTCGAAGAATCTAACGATAGCATTCATGACGGTATATGTTCCCAATCATAATTTATATACGTGACACTCGTCTCGCACAGTGTGTCAGTAGTCATAATTCTAGGTCGTTATAAATTTTCCCCCTTAAATAGGATTCGTCCTTGAATCCCCTTTAAACTTGGGATCTTTCTATAGGTCACAAGATTCACGCTTCAGTAGCTAATTTGACTATATACTCGTATCTATCTTTATTTCACCAACTATATAATATTATTGATCATTTACCCTTTTTCTAATAAGCATGCTTTAATCTTCCTTTTATCTTAATTTCTGCTAATTACTAATACTACGACCATGCTATAGTTCTTATGGTGCATCAAAGAAGCTTCATTCCTGGATTTTTTGTTGTACTCTACTCACTCCAGCTCATTACCCATATGAGCTATCAGTCTTGAATGGTACTACATTTGTGGTTTACATCTACGCCTTATAGTTCTTGATGTTTAGTCTTTTTTTATCTTCCTACAAGAAAATATTCAAAAGTCTTCTTGTTAAGAACTCAATGTCTTCAAACTTGTTTTACATAGTGATCTTTCATCTCTGAAGGTACTGTGTGTCCTGCAATGGAGTTCTTGTACTCATGCCTTAACTTTGAAAGGTATGTACATACATCTATTCTTGTCAGGTTGCTTATTAGCTCTACTCTATAACTTTCATTGCCTCTGCCTTTTTGTATAACTTAAAACCTTGTTATACAGGGTCATATCCTTTATATATCTCTTACTCACTATCTTATTTACTCAATGGGTTTGTACTACGAAGGTTGGTCCTGATAGCTTCTCTGAAAACTTTACTATTCAAATGCTTTAAACATGGATGCTGGCTATTCGATTTTAGTTATAGTTCATGCTTTCTTCATACCTCTACTTCCATTGCTACTGTAAGTCTGTTTATGGTGCTCGACACTAACTTGTTTCCCCATAGTCTAGTGCTGTCAAATGTCGTTACTTTAATACATGCAAATATACCGTTTCTTGAAGATTCACTTGTTATGCTAATTGCAAATTACAATAACTTATCTTCTCGATTCCATGGTATACTATATATATCTACCTAAACCACCCATACCTATGGCTTAGGCTTTCCCAAACCTGTAGTGGTTTGGTCAACTAAGACTGGGGTTGGGTACTTAATGTGCTCTACGTGAGCTAACACGTAAGAGATCTTTGGTTTCATCATAATACCAAGAAACCATGTTATTACTTAATTTTATCTTTGCTTATTAGGTATTATCTACTATCGTTGTTGTACCTTGACGGTTCTATTTCCAAACCTTTTCCTTAGTATTCTTTTCATCTTCTACTTTATCCCATTCATCACTGAGAACTTACATTTCCATTTGAGGAATATATTCTTCCTTTACATATCCATTTATTATGTTCTAATTCTAGTTTCTTGTACCTCCGTTATTACTTGACCATTACCTATTCTCTGTACATCCCCATCTGAAAAACTTCTCTCCTAACTCCTTTGCTCAGAGCTGTTACTTATTTATATTCTGTTATTAAAGTATGTCTGAATGTGTTAAGTTTCAGTTCTCTTTCACTATATAATTTTTTTATTACTGGGAGTATCTTGAGGCAATCTTGAATTTCCATCTCTACTATTATTGTCTAACGAGGGTTATGAGGGTAGGAACTTATCCTGAGGTTTTCCTACACTATGGTATTACTTATTAAAACTATTTGGTTTGCCTTCTCCAACTTTACTCCTGATCATTTTCAACAATCGAGTTCTCCACCTCTGCTGTGAAATCCTTCTAGAGCCATGCTCTCCAACAACTTTCTCGTACTACTTATGTACTCATTCTTGTTTAGTCTCTATTGTTTAACCCTTCTTATTGTTATTTTCTTCTTCTGAGTGCTGCTATACTATCTTTGCTATTCTTCCTTAAGAAACTTGCTCTGCTACAAAGGTTTCTTCCTTGTCTCAGTTTCTTAAACTCCTTACTCCTTTAATTTCATAAAAAAACTCCATCTATTTCGACTACTTAGGACATCTCCTACAAAATATTTGGTTCATGTGCTACTTTTTACCTAGTCTTTCTACTCAATTCTATGAACCTCTTGATGAGTTGTTCACTATATTCCTAAGAATTATTCTCCATGGTCTCTTCGTACTTCTAAGTCTTTACTTCTTTAAGTGTTCTTTAATCCAGTGGTGGCTTCCAGACTTAGCTCAATCTTATTGTAGCTTCAAACTATTCTATTTCATGCTTATTCTCTATATTTCACTTGAGCTTATCGATTTGGTTGTCTGATCATCTAGGTATTCATCTAATCTATCCATTGCTCTACTTTACTGGTTCTTTTCTTTAATGGGATCTAAGTTGAAAAGTGGGCATATGCTCACTGGCTTGGTTAGAGTCTTCACTCATTTCGGCTATCTTCAAGCTACATTACCCATGTCTCTAAACTTAGTGAATCTTCCTGACACTTCTATTTTCCTTCTTACTATTTTAAGATCCTATCTCCTTGGCTCTACACTATACTACTGAGTCTAGTGATGATTCATTCTTCTGACTACTTCGTAGATCTTTGTTTTCTACTCCAAGTTGCGGCTATGGCATCTTGTTCTACTGTCCATACTAATACTTTTTCACTCCTAAATATCTCAAATTTTACGGGTCTACTATTTTGTACTTCCAAGGTTTCCTATTGACTTTGGGCTACTCTGTAGGTCTTGCTGAGTTTAATCTATCATGTGGACTTCTTCTAGTACTGTAAACCTTGTGTTGTCTTGTCAAGATCTTTTAGGCTATATTGGGTTCTCTTCTTTATATCCTTGAAAACTTCTTTAACCACTTTCTAGGTAATTTACCTTCATAGATCTTTCCATTTCTGAACTCTCGTCAAGCTTCTTATGGTCACCTATCTATATACTGATAGAGGCTAGGAAAAATCTAATGCCTTGATAGGTCTCGGTATCATTGTTCTGGTAATTTATGTCTTGGTAAGGTCCATTTCTCATGTAAGTTAGGTATGAGGTAGCCTCCATCAGGACGACTACCTTCACTGGCTCACGGAGGGGTGAGGATCTGGGTAGGTCGAGGCTGTTGGACAATTATGACCCATAGCATCACTATTTGTAAAAGACATGGTGTTTTTATACAAATTAAATATGTGACAAAGGAAATTGTTCTTTTATCATTTTATAATTAGATTACTTGGATATATAAATGATAAAAGTCCATATGATTAGTACCAGATTAATAAGATATGATACAGTATTAATCCACGAAAGGTTTAATCATTAAATATCAATAGTCGTAGTATTATCAAGACTGGACATCGATAATGCGGAATAGGCTAGTATTACACTTGTGCGCGTTATGGAAGCTTAACGACATAGTTCTCATATATTTAAGTATTGGATACTTATGTAAGTGTGATATGAGGTTATGTTAGCCGTTGGATCGGGAACAGCTTCGCTCTGGATAGACCCCTCAGAGTCCCATTGGTACTATGACTATGTGTCTATGGGAATCCGAATAAGGGTAGGCGTATGTGGTCTTAACCTGAGACTTGCATCGCTAATACTTGCGAAAATTAGTATACTTTGGTTTTGGTCATCCGGAGCTTTAACAGGTTCTTTGTACGCCTCTTCTGGGTATACTGAGAATCGTAGTATACTGGGTGTGATGTCAAGATGGAAGTATCACTTCATTCATATGGAGATGATGATCATGCAGGGATACAGATCTAGTACTCTTAAATGCTGCAGCTATTGGGATAATATGACTAGGTTATTATTATCCAATTACAGAGACTAGTTGCTAGTGATCCGATATATGCTTCGTACAGGGCAAACACAATTCCAGCCCTAGGCCTAGCATGTGACATCCGATACTAGATCGTATTACGAAATACATAATATACTACGCCTGATACAGATTATATAATATTCGTTGAATATTTCTGGAGAATTGGGTAGGCTCGGTGCTTTGCTAGAAGCCAACAGAATTAATCTGGGATTAATTATGAGAGAGAAAATTAATCTGGGATTAATTACGGCAAGAATTAATCTCGGATTAATTATGAGAGAAAAAATTAATCTGGGATTAATTGCGATAAGAATTAATATGGGATTAATTCATCTAGAAGAGAGAACAAGATTAATTTGGAATTAATCGGCAAAATTAATTTAATAGGTAAATTGGATTTTACTATTTAATTTATTTAATTGGGCTAAAATAATATATCAGATATATTAATTGAAATTGGATTTCAATACGGAATTAAAATTGGATTTTAATTCAAGCGAACAAATTAATTTGGAATTAATTCGCAATCAATTGTTGTAATAATTTTGCGATGTATTATTATTTAATTAAATTGGATTTAATTACGTCGCGACGAAAAAATCATTTAATCAAATTAAACGAACTCGGGCCCAAGTCAAGTTGTGTGAGCCAACTTAAATTTTGAATTTAAAGTGTTGAGACCCACATTACTTACATCACTTGTCACAAGTTGATGGAAGTTGTTGAGCTCATTTAATGCAAATCTTTATACACCAACTTGACAAGTTTTTGGAAACTAATTAATTGATTTTTTGAATATCAAAAGCATCACAACTTCTCTATTCTCTTTCCTTCATAGCCGAACCTTGCTTCCTCTTCTCTTTGAATTTTTGTTGCAAAAATTCACCATTGCTAGCACTTTGAGAGTCAAAGAAAGGTGATAGGGAAACTCACCCAAGAGTTTGGAACTCAAAAGGAGGGCTTAGAGCTTCTACATTCAAAAAAAGTTTTAGAATTTCTCATCCGATCAAAGTGAGTATTTATGCAACTCTATTTGATTTATTAACACACATATCATGTTTAGAGACATTGGGCATGTGTAGGACACTAACAGAGGCCTTATCTATTGGATTCCTTGACTAGGGCAACTAATCATTGTTTCTGTCGTACTCTATCTTATTTGCCTATGGGCTTGAGTTCGAGAAATCTAAAATCTCTTCATCCTTATGGCATCTCACATCTATCAGAAGCCTTCATGAAAAATCATGATTTCTTTATTCTTCTACCATATAGTTATTTTTGGTTATTCAGGGAACTCGCTATATATACGAGGTGCTCGAGAGTTATTAGATCAACTTGGAAGAATTTTTTAGAAGGAAATGAATCTCGCTTGAGGGAAAGAAACTTTGCTTAGATCTACTCGATATTTTACTTTTGTTTAGGTTTGCGATACTCTTCTTTACTTTAAGTTCTGGTACTATCCTTATTATCTAACTCTATGTCTCTGATTCTTACTACTATACATTTTGGCATTTTCTTATCTATCTGTTTCCGTACCTCTATCTCTATTTGATTCTGATTACTTAGATATCTACATTCTATCTTTTACTTCTATTTCTAACTTTTTCTTTCTCTTTCTATTTTCCTAGGTAGGTACTCTTGGAACTTACTATCTCTTTCAGTCTCTTTATCTTTCTTTGTATCTGACTGTCTAAACATCTATATATTCTTTCTTGTTTTCTTATAGCTTCCCTATCCCATTTCCTTGGGTAACTTTTCTAATATTTTTACTATCTGATTACATAGAATTGCTTGTACTTCTGGTAATAGACTGAATAACTTCAATAAGATTCCTAACTTGGATCTAGAGTATAATTGTTCTTGTAAGGAATACTATTCGAATGATCTAGAAAAGCTTGCTAACCTGTATGTGGAACTTGAGGGCGTACTCGAGGATCGGATACTGGAAAGGTAGTGTCTCGCATACGAGTATCCCAGACATACTGTGTATACCAGACCCCAACACTTTGCCCACTGCAGTCACTGACTCCCTAGACCATGCTCTGATACCTATTTATAACATCCCCGATCTGGGAGATGTTACCGGCAGGGGATAGACCGTACTATCCCATGATCATCTAACCTTCTAACCATAAACAAATACTAATACTCTATTTTCTCTTATTTAAATATCTTAAATGTGGGACCGAAGCCAAAGCTTCATAATATAACTTACAAACTCAACATTAATGACTGTATACTCAGTTACATTTACTTTTACAATGACTATCACAAAACAATGACAAATAAATATATTTTAATAGAACTGAATGGACTCACACTCTCTCTGACTTGGTCTAGTGGACTCCAAACCCTAGTGACTACATCAGTATTCGTCTTCTCGAGCTCGTCCTCCGAGAATACCTGCAAGACAATGGAATTGGAAGTGGGGGGGTTAGATAGTTATACGATATAAGTGAGTTGACCAAAAACTGAAATACTAATATCAAAACATTTGATTTTAAAATCAAAGTTCCAGGAATCCAAAACCATGAATGGGGACGTTAGGTATCGTCGTCCCCTCATACGCCTAACTAGAGCAAGAAAAGCAAAACCATGACTTTGGGGCGTTACGTATCACCGTCCCCCAAAGCATGCCACTTCAGTCCCTGAAACTAGTGGTCTTGGGCCGTTAAGTATCGTCGTCCCCCAAGCCATTGAACTAGAACTGAGGGTGCAGATCTATGCTACCCACCAAGCTTTGAAACTAGGGTCTACGGGCGTTACGTATCGCCATCCCCCTAGACCTGAAATCGGATCTGGGCCCATTACGTATCGCCGTACCCCCAGTCCTCTACATGTGCACATGTTTTCAGTCTGTCAATTCTATGTCCGTACAAGTTACATACTGAGCTGAATTTTTCCCCCATGCCTAGAAAACATAAAATTCAGGTTTGAAAACATTTCTTTTTTAATCATTTCTTAAAACATTTAAAACACAATATAAACTGATGATGAGATTGGCTAACGCCCTAAAAGCGAGAAAACAAGTATGTTCGTATAAAATAATAAACTAAAAATCAATTTAAGAGAAAGTGTCCACTCACAGTTATTGGAATTCCGTTAGCCTTTCTTTACTTTACTGGTGAAACTTATGGTTCATGTGATGATCTATCATCTGATCAACTTGATTATAAATGGATTAAGAAACGCACTACGAAATAAGATTAATTTTTTCTTATTCAAGTAAGCGTTATCACACTGAAGGTATCGTACACATATCATGATGTATCATGAATATACGAGTTGATACAGGATTTATAGGGTAGCCACTAACCCGTTCGGTGAAACTGAGATGGTGAGAAACTGCATTGGGTAAATTTTTAACAACGTGTCGCGACGCAAGGCTTTGCGCGTCGTGACACGCGTAGTCCAGAAGCACACCCAAACTTTTGCTGTGTGAGTCGTGAAGCATTAGCCTTTAGCATCGCGACGCGTCTAACAGCAAAAACATTTCTGGAAAATTCCCCAGATCGTGTCGCAATACGGGGCTTTCGGCGTCGCGATGCAAGGCCAAATTCTGGCCTAAAACTTCATTCATTCATACTCAATTTGCTCCATATATCTCCCAAACAATCACACAAGCAATTAAAAATAATAAGTTTCCAAAACATCATCAACATCATCCCCAACAATAATCCATATCATCCTATGCATTTTACTTAATTTATACCCAAACTTAACAAATTGGGGATTCCCCACAATCACCATTCCTTGACATCATAATCACTCATTTATCATCATATATAAATCATTAATATCATATAATCATCAAATATTCAAAATTCAACATGTATTAATTTGTGTTAAGTCTCCTTACCTCATTTTTGTTGGGTCTTCCTCATCCTTAATGGTTGTTTCTTTCTTTCTTTCCTTCTTGCTTGATGAATAGGCATTAATCAATGCTCCATATTCTTTCTTCTTCCTCTTTCTTCTCCTTCTTCTTCTTCCTCTCTTCTTTTTCCCCTCTCCCTCACGTTTTCTTTCTCATTTTTCTTCATTTTTCTCAATTTTTTTGAAATGTTGAATAGTAAGCTCTTTAAATACTAGGGCTTATTTGATATTTGGAAATATGTGAAAAAGTGTAGAAATGTGGGAAAATTTGATATTATTTTAGATAGGTCCATAATACTATTCATCCAGAAGTTTGATTTACGTTTTTGATCTACTTCTGGTCCGAATTTGGAAAACTATTCAACGTGGAAGTTGTAGATCTCGATCTCAGCTTTCCGGCGACATAAAATTCATAAAAATCTAAGTTCGTATGAAAAATTTATGGCCCAAATATCATGAGCTATCCGGAGTGGGACATCGTAACATCTAATATCAGATTCTCGAAGAATCTAACGTAAGTCATTTCAAAACGGTATATGTTCCCAATCATAATTTATATCACGTGACACTCGTCTCACAGTGTGTTAGTAGTCAGAATTATCGGTCGTTACAACATCAAAGAAGTCTCACCACTTTGAAACAACACAAGAACAATTCTAGGTCATCAATGAGTGGCCTAACAACTCTAGAATGACAACATGATTATCAAATAACCAAAAGAGAGCTAATGAACTCATTTCAAGCTTTCTTTATTAATTATACATGCAAACATCTTTCAAAAAAGTTTCCAACAATTTAATTACAAACTAAAACAGTAGAGACAACATCCTAGCATCACATGTTAAAGCCAAGAATGATAGAAATAATTTCTTAGTTGACGAAATTTAGAAAAACTTACAAAATTTTAAGTTTTGCTTAAGGTTTCTCTTTTATTCTTCAACTTTTTCCTATCAAACTTTCTTTGTAATATGTTATGGTGGCTTAATCTAATGAAAGAAAATGAAACAAAATAATTTATACTCCCCACAACTCTTGATCTAATTTTTGGGAATAAATAAATATCTAGATATTTTTTGTTTCAATTTACTTTAGCTTTGTTTACTTGTTGTAATTGATCACTACACCATTTAATTTATTAAAACAAGTCAAACTAATCATATAAAGCCATTTCCAAATTTAATCATGACATAAAACATTTATAATTTAATTAATTTAATCATTTAATATTTAAATAATTAAATAATTAAATACAAATATCTTAAATATATGTATTATATTTATATTAAATAATCAAAGTACATATATTAATTATTTATGTCAAATATCATAATTTGACATTTAATTAATGTGTATTTAATAAAATCATTCATTAAATACAAATACACATTAATTAGGAAATGACCATTAGGTCCATTTGCGAGTATCTTTCGTTTAACCGTAAAATTATTTATAAATAATCAATATTATTCATAAAAGTTGCCCTAGTGCTCTACGAGTATATTTCATTAGTGAGACTCTCTAGGTTCAGGCATATCCATCATGAAATCAAATTTCATGTCAATAATTTACCCACCAATAAATTATGACGAACGCGGATAAACTCACTGAACCATACAAGTCGAGGTCATTACATACATATAATACCTCCGTCATAGGTATCCAAATTATTCCAAAGATATAGATATAAACGTCAAATCTCTATATATATAATCACGTCGACGTTTCTATTAACAATCTCTTAATAACACTTAGAACTAACTTATACAGTGTACCACGTGCCCATGGATTGAACATATTGCTAATTCCATATTGAGTACCTATGCTCTGTACACAGAACTAACGGATCCTTTCTTAATACACATAGGATATCCTGAGCATCAGTCCACACCCAACGAACAAGTGGAGGTCTGATCTAAATAGATCGGTGAAGTGACTGCCATCAAAGTATGAAGGATAACTCATATATCCACAGTGGTATCTCATGTCAAAGAATCACTATGCTTACTCAACCCGAGAAGATTCTTATTGACGTTGGTGAACCATCCATTAAGAATTTTCGGTGAGTCGTTCAGTGTTTATCCGCTATAAATACTTACACGCTTATACGAGTCTCCAAGACTCATGGTTCATTGATAAACCATTGGAATCCAATATTCCAATATACGACATGTACCAGTCTCAATGGGTTTACTTTACTGACTAAGTAGTTTAAACTTAACCATAAACTGTCTATGAATGACAACGTCATGATACAACTCAGTGTCAGTTGCGACGCATTTGCAACAACATCATAACTAATCATTCTAAGGTCAATTACGTCTTTACCATAATAAAGAGATGTTATATAATAGAAACTTTTTATTTTATTTTTTATAAAATGTTACATAAGTATGTACAGGGAAATACATAAGAAAATTGTAGCTCCGAGCACCAACCGTAACAAAGATACCATGGAGACCTCGAGTCTAAGGATCAGTCATACTATCATAACTATGAGAAATTCAATAAACATGTGTATAACACTCCATATAGTTTCTCAAGCAGGTTAGTTCAATGTACTTCTTCTCTAACAAGTACCATATGTTAGACTAAGTGAACACATTCACTAAAAGCTTATGAGATCAACTACCTTCCTTCGCCAAGGTAGTGCACAATAATATATACCGATTGATACTAGATTTATCAATGTCCTAGCATTGATAAATTCTACGATCGAGAACATTTAAGAATGACGAGATCTCATAAATTAAATTAATTTAATTCATTTTATTGTCATTTTAAAAACTTTACAAGTAGTCAAAATTATTTATAGACAACACTTATACATAAACTGTCAATTTTATTAACCAATGCAATAATTATAAAATTACATATTTATCCTTATTGGATTTATGACATATAATCAACACCTTTAATTGAAGAGATATAACTTTTATTGATATTATTTCACTTAGAGGCACAACATTTCATGTGACCTAACAAGATTCATGGTGGAAAAACACAAAAGGTTGGATGAAATGGTGGAAATTCAAATAAATTGATGCAACCATTGTCATCAATTGTTAATGAATATCATTTGAAATCCCAAAACTACAACATATATAGTATTTAAGAAACGTAAAATCTATGATAGCTAGATGTCCTAATTGTTTTCCCGTATATTTATTATTATTAGTTAATTATTGAAATTACAAGGAAACATACCAAAAACAGCATCATCATGTATGGTTTTAACTAATATTATTAATATCAGCCGAATTTACGAGACTTAAAATCCTGTTGCCGTTTTAATTCATTCTTCCTTCCATTTTGATGCAGGTGGAATAGTGAAGCCTGTAGACAACATTAAATCGTCAAAATATTAAGAAACACGCACAAGTCAGTAGTAAAATAATTATCCACCAATAATAAAACTATATTGATTACTTCCACATTGGGTTCCAGGTGATAGATGAATGCCACATGATCGTGCCACATAAACCGCCTTTTTTGTGTTGATGAAGTCACTGATCATTTCCACAACATCATCGGTGAGAAAGTTGCAGACGCATGGAACATCAATGGTCTTGACCACAGCACAACAGCCTTGAGATGGCTGTTTCTGAGGCCCTGTTTTTTTAGCATACCTGAGGCACTGTGACATGAGGTTTGAGACATTGACTCCACAGCTTTCGGCGGCCATAATTCGGTTATCGGATGCCAAAAATCCATCAAATGAAATTAGCATTGAAAGGAGCATGATATAAACCCAATGAGTAGTACTCATGATATTAATTTTGTAAAAACTCTTAAGACTTTTTATGTTAGTTTGGTATGTTTACGATATATAAAGGAATCGAGGAAAGAGGAATGAACACGAGAATTTTGATTCTTTCAGGTTTCTACTAATTCACGTGGACATTGGTATTAGTCCCTTAAGACCAGCTGCTTTTTTTACTTTCAATTTTGTTTAAATGAATAACATGGGTCCTGCGTTTCATAATTTTATGGATTTGTATCCTCTCATATTTCCTAATTTTTTTCGTTTTTCTTAGTTGTCCATCCATGACTTTTATGTCTTATTTTTTTTCATAATAAAAAATAAAATTATGAGTTTAATACTTGAATCATTAATTAAATAAATTCAATGACTCGACTAAATGGGTTTTGGTTACGAATCAAAAATTACATTAACTCTTTCTCTTTGGTATGAAAATTTGGCATTCTCTGGGCCCCACGTGGGGAAATTTAGTGATCGGATCATCTATGACTCTTGACTTGGCAGGTGGACTATGGTTAGTATTGTTCGAGGCAGGTGTAGGAATTGGCCTATGCCTCATTCCATGCATCTTCTAATTCATGCATCTCCTATGGTTAGTATTGATGTTTCTGCTTTACGTTTATATATTTTTGAGTCTATTTAAATCGCTTTACGAGGGGATGTCCCTCGTAAATACTTTTGGAATTAAACATTATAATGGATTAGGAAATTTTCTATTATAACTACTCATATAAATTTATTCAAAAGTAAAACCGAAATAGAGGCTCTGATACGTGACGAGACAAAAAATAAGAAAATTGACACGACAGACAAGAAGAGTACGACTGTTGAATCGAGAGAGCACGCAAATAAAGACTTAAATTTAAGATACAACGTGCTGAAGAAAACTTTCGAAAGCACAAGGAAACCAATTTTTTATTTATTTTTTATTTTATTGATAAAATTGGCCTTTGAAGACTACTAAACTATTTATGAAAACACGTTAATTAGAAAGCACTTGAAAAACCTCTTGATCACGCCATTAAAGCCCTCCAATGCAAACGGTCACTACTACCAAATCGTATAAAGATGATTCAAAATTTATGATAATTTTTTTGTTTTTTTTTTTTTAAAATGGACATTAAAATTATAATATGGCGATTAGTCTCTTATTAGTGAAAATAGTAGAGATCCTATTTAGCTTTTTTTTTTTTTTTTTTTTTTAATATTTGGCTGAAAAAATTTATTATTCAATATTTTGTAGAATTATATCCCATGTGATATCCATTCATATTCCATTATAGAATATGCGTGTGAGTTTCCATCATACATATCATAAAATTTAAAAACAACAAAAGAAATACAAGGTTGAGTGGTAATAAGATAATTTACTTCTCGATTAATTTTATGTAACTTCAAGGATTAGCCAATAGCTCCCTTGCCATCGTAAGAGCATAACATTTGATTCCTTTGGTGTAAGATCTAGCTGCTACATGCATGGGATATGCATGAGACATGCTAACCATTATTTGAAGACTAGTGAGGAAGATGTCATGCAACTTTTGGTGAAAGATCAAAGTTGTGGAAAAACTTGAGCAAGCTTCCAAATCAACTTTCGGTGGGCACTGTAGGTGTGTTAAATTTTTGAGCCAGACCTTGGCTATAAATACAGAGCTTGTTGTAAGCTCTCTTCATCATAAAGTTGTAAAATAGAGAGAGTGCAGTGAGGTTTTTGTAAGTTTAAACACTTCTAATTCTATTCTTTTAAGTAATAGAAGGTTTAGATTTTTCCTCAAATACACTATAGAGTGATCAGAGAATCACAACAAGAGGTATCAGAGCTTTGGTTCTACTTAGGGATCATAAAACCGAAGAATGGAGCTTGGTTCGGAAAATTCGGGTTCCGGTAAAGTTGTCAAAAATCCATTTTGAAGATACCATCAGCTAGTTCACGTCGATACGAGTTCGATGGTATTTTCCGGTGATCAAACGGAGGTCCGAGGAGGCCACATGCGCCGAAGAGTGAAGCCCACTCTCAGTCACGCGCGTCTGAAGGTTTAAGACGATTACGTGGCGTCCACGTCAGCCCCACATCAGCACACGTTAGCGCCAAATCAGCGCCACATCAGCGCCACGTCATCCGCAACATCAGCGCCATGTGTCAGCCACGTCAGCAAGCTGATCCCACTTTTGCCACGTTAGCAGCCACGTGTCAGCCACGTCAGCAATCCTGGTAAATTTCACTAAGCCCCCTGAAGTCTTTGAAATTTACAGTTAGCACCAGAAGTTTTAGAAATTTACAAATCAGTCTCTAGGTCGTATATGGACAAAAGAAGTGCCTAATCCACCATTTTTTACTATTCCGTACGCAACGGTGACCTCCATTTTTGAAATCCAGCCCCGATTTTAACTTTTTTTCATTTTAAACTTTAAAACTTAAAATGGAAATGGAAGATTCCCTTTCTGGTGCAATGATCAAGCTGACAATAACTAATTACTCCCTCTGGAGACCTCGAATGATAGATTATTTACACAGTAAAGATTTGTTTGATGTTATCAAGGTGAAGGGAGTGAGACAAGAATTTGTTAAAGAGTATGACTTTAATAAACTCAATAACAGAACTCTGGGTCAGATTAGACAGTGGATTGGTCACAGTGTCTTCCACCATGTAGTACAGGATACAGATGCTTACGAAATGTGAAGGAAATTGGAAGACATGTTCCAGGCCAAAACAGCTCGGAATAAGGCCTTAATAATGAGAATCACAACAAGCGGTATTAGAGCTTTGGTTCTACTTAGCGGTCGTAAAACCGAAGAATGGAGCTTGGTTCGGAAAATTTGGGTTCCGGCAAAGTTGTCAAAAATCCATTTTGAGGATACCATCAGCTAGTTCATGTCGATACGAGTTCGGTGGTATTTTACGGCGATCAAACGAAGGTCCGAGGAGGCCACATGCGCCAGAGAATGAAGCCCACTCTCAGTCATGCGCCATACTCGCGTCTGAAGGTTGAAGACGATTACGTGGCGTCCACATCAGCGCCACATTAGTAAACATTAGCACCTAGTTGTTGGTTTCTATTAAGGTCCCAAGATCAATTATAAGCATGAATCAAGTGCGAATACACATCAAAGAAGTTGTGGAATACTTACATCGATCGGTTGAGCGACGCACCAAGCAACAAAACTCCAAAAACTACTCACTGGTTTTGCGTGAACTGCAGTTTGTGCTCACTGGTTTTGGCTTCGTTTTGGGTCCTTTGTCAAGCTCCGAGCTTAGTCGAACGATTCCAGCTCATGGGTGGACTTCCCTATCACCTTCGCATGTCTCGTAAGTGTGCTAGCACTTGAGATTTTGCCACAAAATCCCACTCCAAGCTTCCCTATCTCACGACAAAAACAGAACCAGTGAGGTATTTTGTGCCCCTTGGGCGTGAGGAGAAAGATAAGAATGGAGAGAGAGAGTTGTTTTTGGTTTGAGAAATTTGTGTATCTTATACACACATGTAAATTTCACATGCATTTCACTTGAATTTGGCTTTCAAAGAGCAAACCAATAAAGCCATAAATGGCACCAACCACACACATCACTTCCATCAATCATGAATAGTGACTTGCGTCAATCACTAAAAGTGAAAGACATACATCACTTGATTGACGAATGATGTGACACTAGATGCGACTAGCGATTTGACGTTTGATTTGATTTGCCACACTCAAATTTGAAATGTGAATGCGCTCGCAAATAGTCTCGGGCTCGGGTTCGCTAATTCCAAATTAACGAATTTTCCATTGCGTCGTAATTAAATGATTACGCCTAGCAAAATCACTATTCACGTCGCTAACGAATTAATTCTAAATTAATTCGTTCGCCCGAATTAAAATCTAATTTTAATTCCGCGTCGAAATCTAATTTCGTTTAATATATCAAATATATTAATTAATCGATTAGTTCCAAATTAATCGTTATCTCTCTTTAATTGATATTTTATCACAGATAAAATATCTCCGCAATTAATCCCAGATTAATTTTCTCTCTCTTCTAATTAATCCCAGATTAATTTAGAGTGCGAGTTATACGTCATCGGTGAATCTTTGGGAAGCGACCCATGAGATCCCCGGATATGTTCGTAGTAAATTCGGTCGTCGGACTATCAGAACACGTAAGTAACTTGTACTACGTTTATACCGATTTACAAGACAAGGTTGGCCTCTAGCAAAGCGCCATGCCTTCCCAATTCTCCGGAAATATCCTTACAGGAATAAAGGATCTATATCAAGCGTAGTATACCGTAGTATTGCGTATTTCTGTCCAGTATCGAATGATCACGTGCTAGGCCTGGGGCTGGAATTGTGTCTGTCCCGTACGAAGCACATGTCGAATCTCTGGTAACTAGTCTCTAAATCGGATAACTATGACCAAGTCATATTATCCCGATGGCTGCAGCACTAAAGAGAACCAGTCCCGTATCCTACGTGACCATCATCTCCATATGACTGGAGTGACACTTCCATCTTGACATCACACCCAACACACTACGATTCTCGATATGCCCAGAATCGGCGTAGATAGAAACCAGTTAAAGCACTGGACGACCTCAACCAAAGTATATTGATTGTCGTATGTATTAGCGGAGCAAGTCTCAGGTTAAGACCAAATACACCTACCCTAATTTCGGTATTCCATAGACACATAGTCATACTACCAATGGAGTTCCGATTGGGTCTTATCCAGAACGAACCTGTTTCCCGTACCATCGGTAAAACACAACCTCCTATTACACTTGCATGAGTATCCTATACCCAAATATATGAGAACTATGTCGTTGTGCCCTCACAACGTGCACAAGTGTAATACTAGTCTTTTACGTATTTATCGATGTCCAATCTCGATAATACTCTGACTAAGGATATTTAATGATTTATCCTTCGTGGACTGATACTGTCTCATATCATTCTCCGTCCATGAACAAATCACAGGGACCCTCCTATCATTTAGACATCTAGGTGATCTAATCACAAATGATAATAGTGCAATCTCCTTTGTCAGATAGTTAATTTTAACAACAACACCAAGATCTGTACAAATAGTGACGCTATGGGTCATAATTGTCCAATAACTCCCACTTAACCTATAGCCAGTCACTCGAGTGCTTGACACCCGAACTATGTACGGTTGGCTCAAACTGCTGAGAAAAGACTTTCGTCAGCGGATTTGCATGATTATCATCTGATGCAATTTATTTGATCATCATATCGCCACGATGTATGATCCGAACGAATCAGATGATTATCGAAGTATATATCTGGATCGTTCATGAGACCATTAATTCTTTAGCCTGTGCTCGAGCCTAGCTCAGCTGCTAACAGAATTATATCTAATCTAATTAGATTTATTATCGACCCAGAAGGCTTCTATTGCCGCCTCAGCTGCAGCAAATAACCCGCATTTGTTGTTTATACGGTAACAGTATATTGCTTGGAAGATTTCCAGCTTATTGTACCGTTATTCAAACTTTGTAGTACCGTTTACGACTTATAGTCATTTTATCGGTTTCGAAAACTTGCTACAGTGATCCCAGTCACTTCAAGTTCTCCATCTCCAAAGACTAAGACAACATCTTTAGTTCTCTAAGATACTATAGGATGTTTTTAACATCAATCCAGTGACTATCACTCGGATTGTCCTGTTTGTGAATCCATATGCTCAAAGCGTATCAGACACCAGGTCGCGTACATTTTTCAATGTACTATTCCACGAAGAATATCGAAAGTCAAGCTTTCGCCGATAGTTATTATGGGAATATCATTTCCAATAAATGACATATTATCATTTATTAGGACAATATTGTCAGTGCGCTCCCACTAACCTCTTATATACACAAGAATCCTTTCGTTTTGAATTAAATCATAAAGCATTATGATTACATCAAAACGATAATTCTAAGAACCTAATGCTTGCTTCTATCCAAACATGGATCGAATAACCTGCAAACCCTGATTGCTTGTTTTGGTACGACAAAACCGACAGGATGTTGTAAACATCCTCCTAAAGGTTTCCTTTTCAGGAAAGTGATTTTCCCGTTCAGCTGACATATTTCATAAATGAAACATGCAGCGTTAGCAAGCATTATCCAAATGGATTTACCGTGGCAACAGGTAAAAGGTTGAATCGTAATCAACACAATGTTGATTACGATACCTTTTCGTTAAAAGCCTAGCTTTATATTTTGGTATGTTGCCATCCATATACGTCTTCCTTGAAGACTCAGTACCAATAGGCACAATGCCTTGCGGTACATCAACTAGTGTCCAAACATAGTTGATATACATGGAATCCATTTCCGATATCATGGCACTTTGCCATAATTTGGGAGTCGATACCTTGTATCACTTCTCATACGTAGTCAATTGGTATACCTCAAAAGATTGACATCTTTTATGAGGTGAGATCAGAAACCCATACCCCAGTTTATTTTCTGACTCTCTCCGACATACGCGGTTCTTGTGTATTCGAAGATTAATGGTATAGTTTCATCCTTGATGAACTATTTTGTGTTCCATTAGGATTCGATGCCTGGAATAGTATTTCATCGAGTTTTACTATCCTCCCACTTACCACTGCATATCGGTATTCCTCTCAGGAAAACCGCATGGTGAGCAACAATCTAATTGTTCTCTTGTGAGATGTATAAGTACAATACTTATGGTATCCCTAGGATAACCTACAATTTGGCACTTATCCAATTTGGGTTTTAGTTTGGTATCAACCAAACATATGCCTAGCATACCCAAATGTTCAGGAATGAGAAACCCGGTTTCTTTTCCCTTTATATCTAATATGATATCTGTCAAACAGACTTTAATAGAACCTTATTCTAAATAAGTTCTACACTGTTAATGCTTATCCGTTGAAGGAAATGGTAGCTCAGAGCGACTCATTATTAACCTTATCATGTCCAACAAAATTCGGTTACTCAGTTCGGACACACCGTCAACTTGACGTGTTCCGGGAGGAGTCCTCATTTGAAAGAATACCATACTCTTTCAAGTATATTAGAAACTTATTGCTTAAGTATTTTCCATTACGGTCTTACCGTGATGGTCTAATACTTTAGCCGATCTGTTTGTCTATTTCGTGTCGAAACTTTAAAAGTTTCCGATTTTTGTTTCTAAAGAAACACATAACCATGACGTGATGCCACATCCGTATAGGTCACGAAATATCCATGTCCACATCTAGCCTTGCTAGATACGGGCCCACTTGCTTCACTATGAACTAGGGCTGGCAGATCGGTGGCATTTACACTTTTACCAAGAAAAGGTGTTTCAGGCATTTCGCCCAATAAACTAGATTCGTAGACTTTATTTGAATATGATCGAATCAGTCCGAGTACCCACTCTTCAAAAGTGTGGATATACGATCCTTGTTTTAGTTGTGTCCCAGACAACAATGCCACAAATTAGTTTCTCCTGATCAAATCAGTTTGAGCTATTTGTTTGTCATTTTATATGTTTGAGATATTATTTATATTCAAAATATAAATGCTGTTATTCACATCTAATGTGTATATCTCAATATCATCTTTATATAATGAAACACTTTAGTGTTCTAGAATATAAAGGTTCACCCGCAGTGGGTCAAACACTGATATAAAGATAATGTATCTAGTCAAACTAGTTACATTATAACAGTTCCTTAATTTAAGTACACACCCGAGGGTAGTTGCTAAAGTTAGGTATCTACGGTTAAAACAGCGACTTTCGTCCCGTTTCCAATCCGCAAATTGAATCTCAACTGAAGTCAGTATCCTGCTCAAAGCAGATTCTGAACATCAGTATATATTTATGTACCACACTAAGTATTTAAAATCTAATTTTAATAATAGTAGTGAACATAATGTTGACAAACATATTTGAAGTCGGAGCCTTGCTCTTCTTCAATTCTTTCATGTCTGATTTATCCAAACGGCAGTCACGCTTCCACGATCCGGTTTGCCACAATTCAGGCAGACATTTTGGGATATGTCCTTTATCTTCCCAGAAGATTATAATGATATTGCCTTTGCCCTATTTCACATTCTAATAGCCTTTGGCCAAGCCTCGGGTTTCTAGAATATCGAAGTAAGGTGCGCCTTGCGGTACTTGCCTAATTGCAAACTTTTTACTTTATCTCCTTGAGAATAGTCATTAATTCTCCAAGAATTATTATTGCAATTTAGTACTTCTAAAATCTAAGTATAGATTTATGAAGATCCTTCAATTTCAGTATCATACTTTAAGAATCTAATCCTTAGTTCTGATTCAGAAATTAAGGAGTCTACTGTGGTAAGTATAATGGATTAAGCACTAAAGTTATCATTGCATAAATCTTCCAAAGATTATTCTCTACTATTTGCTTAACTCCGGGCTTAGGCATAATATGTTATTTTTTCAAATAAAGTAACTTATAATTTTCCAGGACCATCCTGAAATTATTTTCCCAATTTGAAAATTAAACCATTTAAATACATTTTCCCTAGGATTATGTATTAAACGTCAATCTTTCAATTTTATCTTGATTCTAATAGTCCAACTATTTAATCAACGACTAAGGTACTATTTATTATAATGATTACATAGTCCAACTATTTAATCAACTATAATTTAATAGATTAAAATCAATTATTGATTACTATAATCCAATTATAAAATCAACTATAAATGAATAGTTTGAATATAGTCCAACTATTTATTAAAACAACAATTTAAATATTAGTCCAACTAACATTTAATTTCTTTGACGAATGATATTTGTTTGAGCACGTATGGCAAGTAATTAAACGAATATTGCAAATTCAATTCTTGCCTCCCACTATTTTTCGGCGAGCCTCTAACCCTCTGTCGAGTACTCGGGAAACCGCGTTTCCTAGTGGGCTAGGTTCCCGTTAAATATCACACAATCTTGACTTTGGCCAACAAATTATATGATAATTAACTAGGTAGATCTCTAAGATCAATTGGATCCAATCCAATTCCTAGATCCGGTAAGGGGACATCCAAGTCTGAAATATATATCTTATATATGCCAATACATCCAATGTATTACCTAACCTTTTTCCTCTGAATCAACTAAGCCTTGGCTTTGGCACAACAAACTTAGTGATCCCAGTTATGCGCGACCCATTGACCATGGAAAGCTTCGTAATCAATGTCGATGGACAAGAAGTGGTCTTGACTTTGGCCAACAAAACACAACTTGGACAAGACACTGATATGGAACAAAGCCTTCGTGATTCAAACACATCATCGACAGACAAAGGCCTTGACTTTGGCCAACAAACCAATGTCGTCTTAGATCTTGAGCAAGAATCACTCAATGGAAGGAAAACCCTTAATATTTTGCGAGGGTTTTTCGAGTGCCAATTGGCAACCAATTTATTATCTTTGTTAATGTCTCATCATCATACACCCTTAAACATGCATTCTAAACACATAATAAAGCGCGTATAATAAAATAATAATGATATGCGGATGGATACTTTACACATTGATTCTAGATCAAATCTCTCCATTTTTCTCTCCCGCTAGCACAAGTATTACTTCTACCCATTACACTACACTTCTAAAGAAACCTCATTACATTGAGGGGAATAGGTGATAAGAGAATACAAAGAATATGAGGTAATAAGGCTGGACACGCAGGTCCAATTAATAAATCAAATTTATTACAACAATTTCTAAAATTGTCCCACCAATCTAATATTCATCCGATATACATTATTCATGCATCGCAACCATGTATCCACACAGCATGTTATCAATCAATCTAATCAAATTAATTAATTTGATAATTAGTGATCATCCAATGTTCAAACAACGATTTTATTTTGCTCGAGTCAAACTCGTTTTTGCGAATAAGTACTCAAAGTACGAATTCTTGAATTAAATTAAACTATATAATTAAATCCAATTCAATATGCATTTAATTCTAATTCACTATTTAATTCCAAATTAAATACTACACTTTAATTAATGAACTTTTACGACTTAAATTCCAAATTTAATCGTTACGGGTCTCAAAGCCCGATTTACGTCCAACGTCAATTTAATTAAAGTCCAATGGGCTTTTAATTAATTTCTTAAGGCGTGGACTTTTGGTAAACTCGGGTCAAACCGAATAACCAAAATCCAATCCGGGAGTTACCCATAAGCCTAGAAATCAATCTTGGCCCATTAGGCCCAATTAAACTTTAAAGGTCCATTAAGTCGCATTTGGGCTTTATGGTGGTGGTTTTGGGCCCAATTGGATCCAATCCAATTTGGCTTAACCCAACTTTGTAGAACAAAGCCCAACAAGACCAATTACAACACTAAAGGTCCAAATCCAATTTTAAGCCCATTTAACCAAACACAAAAATTCCAATTTAATGTTTAATTAATCTAAAGTGTATAACACAATTAATTAACCAATTCAATATTTCCAAAACACCAATTAGCCCAATTAATCATGTTCATCATCATCACATGTCCAACACATTTTGATTAAAATCAAACCAATTTTACATGATACATGTCTCGACAATTGGGGATTTTTCGTCCGATTCGAATTCAATCCAATTAATTCCATAATCGACAATAAATCAACATCCTAATTGATTCTAACTCATCCAATGAATTAAAAAATCAAAATCACCAAGACATAATAGGGCACTACCATTCGGCCAAGCCTACTCAATTTGGGGAAAAATGTTCCAAACCAATTTTCTTGAAATTGATCCAATCAAACTTCAATTCAAACACATTTAAGCATATTCATTCATCCAATTTCACAAATTCATGCTCAAAATCAATTTGCCCAAATTTTAACCCTAAACATTTTCATGCTCAAACCTTGCTCTGATACCATTGTTGGTTTCTATTAAGGTCCCAAAATCAATTATAAGCATGATCAAGTGCGAATACACATCGAAGAAGTTGCGGAATACTTACATCGATCGGTTGAGCGACGCGGCAAGGAACGAAACTCCAAAAACTGTTCACTGGTTTGGCGTGAACTGTAATTTGTGCTCACTGGTTTTGGCTTCGTTTTGGGTCCTTCGTCAAGCTCCGAGCTTAATCGAACGATTCCTGGCTCATAGGTGGACTTCCCTATCACCTTCGCATGTATCGTAAGTGTGCTAGCACTTGAGAGTTTTCCACAAAATCCCACTCCAAGCTTCCCTATCTCACGGCAAAAACAGAACCAGTGAGGTATTTTGTGCCCCTTGGGCGTGAGGAGAAAGATGAGAATGGAGAGAGAGAGTTGTTTTTGGATTGAGAAATTTGTGTATCTTATACACACATGTGAATTTCACATGCATTTCACTTGAATTTGGCTTTCAAAAAGCAAACCATTAAAGTCATAAATGTCACCAACCACACACATCACTTCCATCAATCATGAATAGTGACTTGAGTCAATCACTCAAAGTGAAAGACATCCATCACTTGATTGATGAATGATGTGACGCTAGATGCGACTAGAGATTTGACGTTTGATTTGATTTGCCGCACTCGAATTTGAAATGTGAATGCGCTCGCAAACAATCTCGGGCTTGGGTTCGATAATTCCAAATTAATGAATTTTTCGTTGCGTCGTAATTAAATGATTACGCCTAGCGAAATCACTATTCACGTCGCTAACGAATTAATTCTAAATTAATTCGTTCGCCCGAATTAAAATCTAATTTTAATTCCACGTCGAAATCTAATTTCGTTTAATATATCAAATATATTAATTAATCGATTAATTCCAAATTAATCGTTATCTCTCTTAATTGATATTTTATCCCAGATAAAATATCTCCGCAATTAATCCCAGATTAATTTTCTCTCTCTTCTAATTAATCCCAAATTAATTTAGAGTGTGAGTTATACATCATCGGTGAATCTTTGGGAAGCGACCCATGAGATCCCCTGATATGTTGGCAGTAAATTCGGTCGTCGGACTATCAGAACACGTAAGTACCTCGTACTACGTTTATACCGATTTACAAGACAAGGTTGGCCTCTAGCAAAACGCCATGCCTTCCCAATTCTCCGGAAATATCCTTACAGGAATAAATGATCTATATCAAGCGTAGTATACCGTACTATTGCGTATTTCTGTCCAATATCGAATGATCACGTGCTAGACCTGGGGCTGGAATTGTGTCTGTCCCGTACGAAACACATGTCGGATCTCTGGTAACTAGTCTCTAAATCGGATAACTATGACCAAGACATATTATCCCGATGGCTGCAGCACTAAAGAGAACAAGTCTCGTATCCTACGTGACCATCATCTCCATATGACTGGAGTGACACTTCCATCTTGACATCACACCCAACACACTACGATTTTCGATATACCCAGAATCGGCGTACACAGAAACCAGTTAAAGCCCTGGATGACCTCAACCAAAGTATATTGATTGTCGTATGTATTAACGGTGCAAGTCTCAGGTTAAGACCAAATACACCTACCCTGATTTCGGACTTCCATAGACACATAGTCAAATTACCAATGGAATTCCGAGGGGGTCTTATCCAGAGCGAAGCTGTTTCCCGGACCATCGGTAAAACACAACCTCCTATTACACTTGCATGAGTATCCTATACCCAAATATATGAGAACTATGCCGTTGTGCCCTCACAACGCGCACAAGTGTAATACTAGTCTTTTACGTATTTATCGATGTCCAATCTCGATAATACTCTGACTAGGGATATTTAATGATTTATCCTTCGTGGACTGATACTGTCTCATATCATTCTCCGTCCAGGAACAAATCATAGGGACCTCCTATCATTTATACATCTAGGTGATCTAATCACAAATGATAAGAGCGGAATCTCTTTTATCACATAGTTAATTTGTACAACAACACCATGATCTGTGCAAATAGTGACGCTATGGGTCATAATTGTCCAACACCAGTCAACGCCACATCATCACATAGTCAGCAGCGCCACGTCAGCAACCACGTGTCAGCCACGTCAGCAATCCTGGTAAATTTCACTAAGCCCCCCGAAGTATTTGAAATTTATAGTTTAGCCCCAGAAGTTTTAGAAATTTACAAATTAGTCTCTGAGTCGTATTTGGACTAAAGAATTGACTAATCCACCATTTTCGACTATTCCGGACGCAACGGTGACCTCCGTTTTTGAAATTCAGCACCAATTTTAACTTATTTTCATTTTAAACTTTAAACCTTAAAATGGAAATGGAAGATTCCCTTTCTGGTGCAATGATCAAGCTGACAACAACTAATTACTCCCTCTTCAGACCTCGAATGATAGATTATTTACACAGTAAAGATTTGTTTGATGTTATCGAGGTGAAGGTAGTGAGACCATAATTTGTTAACGAGTATGACTTTAATAAAATCAATAACAGTACTTTGGGTCAGATTAGATAGTGGATTGGTCACAGTGTCTTCCACCACGTAGCACGGGATATAGATGCTTACGAAATATGAAGGAAATTGGAAGACATGTTACATGCCAAAACAGCTCCGAATAAAGCCTTAATCATGAGAATCACAACAAGTGGTATAAGAACTTTGGTTCTACTTAAGGGTCATAAAACCGTAGAATGGAGCTTGGTTCGGAAAATTTGGGTTCGGGCAAAGTTGTCAAAAATCCATTTTGAGGATACCATCAGCTAGTGCACGTCGATACGAGTTCGATGGTATTTTCCGACAATCAAACAGAGGTCCGAGGAGGCCACATGCGCCAATATGTGCCGAAGAGTGAAGCCCACTCTCAGTCATGCGCCACAAGCGCGTCTGAAGGTTGAAGACGATTACGTGGCATCCACGTCAGCACCATATCAGCACACTTTAGTGCCCAGTCAGTGCCACATCATCATATAGTCAGCAGACACATCACTGCCACATCAACAAGCTGATCCCACTTTTGCCACGTCAGCATTCATGTGTCAGCTGTTGGGAATTATGTCATAGAGCTTCATGTATTGTAAACGGAATTGATTTTTGTAATAATAATAAATGCATTATTCATTTTATCAAAGTTGTTTGATTTATATCGCATATTGTCTAATTGTCTTGTTTACCTTGATTACTCTTGTATCTTTAGACTTAATGTATGTTTGATACACAAGAAGATTTAAGTCTAAATTTAGTAATCTAAATAGTCTATAGAGAGCGAACAAGAAGGGTAGTTTGTTTGTGGTTTATCTATAGCTGCGGTCCATTCTATACTTCTATGACGATCTTGATCTGGGATCGTTCATGTAGTGTCTTGGGAATGGAGGCACCTTGTATGATAAGATCATATAGGACTGGACTCAGATAAATACTAATTTCTTTTAATATCCGTTAACTAAATAAATTCATTTTATCTAATAGATGGTCATATATGGATTCGATCTTAATCCTGAGTGTATTACGAACTCCTGCATGACAGGCTATCTCCTTTGATTTACTATGGTGATGTTGGTGTTGCATTATTGGCCAATAACTACGTATTTTGGGGATTTGGTTTGGTATGTAGCTGGGAACGCTTTACATAGATATGGAATTCACTCATTCTTACGAGAAGCAGATGAATATCTCTTTTAAGAGTTGATTCGGGACTTGAACAATTTGAGCGCTCAACTTTTCTATTATGAATAGAAAGTATTTTATTTTCATAATTGTTGTGAATTAATTGTTCATTATAGAATCAATGGTGCTTAAGAGATAAAATATTTAGAGGGGTTTAACAGACTTATGACTCGGCTCTATTTATGAGATATTCGTGAAGGGCTATATCCATATGTAATGACTATATCGATGGACACCGAAAATGTTCGGTTTACTTAATCCATCTACGGTAACGAGAGTTCAACTTCGAGTTTTTAGTGGAATAATGCGGAGTTAATAATTTGTAATATTTGATTAAAGAGTTTAATTAATATTTCGGAATTATTGGAGCTCGGAACCGTAGGTCCATTTGGTCCCCGTGCTAGCTCGATTAACTGTAGCAAACCTAATATAATTAGATTGTCTAATTATATGCTCACTTATATTTATTTATATATTATTAATAAGATTAATAATATTTATTGTCACAAATGAAAACTATGTTAAATTAGTTTAACTTAATGTTTTCTAGAATTCTTGATTATGAGATAATCAAGTCTTGATTATGAGATAATCAAGTTAGTAATAATTATGAGATAATTACTACAACATGATTGAAGGTAAATAAATCATTATTAATATATTGATGTTTATTTACCATTGGACACAAAGCCATATGGCTTACCATGTCATCCAAGCAATTATGTCTATTAGGTGGCTTGGATACACCTAATAGTTTTGTCATTAGCTAATGCATTTTATGCTTTGGTATGGCCTCCACATTTATGTGTTTGCCATTGAAAGAAAGCATTGATTGCTTAATGACAAAGCCATTGTCTTTAGCTTAACATTTCTTATGTTTTGGTATGGCATTCACATTTTTGTGTTGGCCATTGCAAGAAAGCATTAGATGCTTAATGACACAGTTAGTTGGCTTGTGTAAGAGAATATAATCTCTACCATTTCTCTCACTTCCTAAGGTTAACACTTTACATTCATTCACACAATTGTTGTGAGAAATGATTTGAGAGAAAATAGATAGAGTTCTAGCATTCACAAGTGTTGTGAAATTCAAAAGGCCAAACACCATTGTGACATCTTAAATCTCTAAATAGTTTAGAGGTTAAATATTTATGAGTGAAGCCCACACTTCGGTTTGTTGGTTTCTGGTCATAGTTCGGAAGATCGAGTGGTTGATCTAAGTGTTGGATAATTATGACCCATAGTGTCACTATTTGTACATATAATGGTGTTGTTGTACAAATTAACTATGTGACAAAGGAGATTGCACTCTTATCATTTGTGATTAGATCACCAAGATATATAAATGATAGGAGGTCCTTATGATTTGTTCCTGGATTGAGAATGATATGAGACAGTATCAGTCCACGAAGGATAAATCATGAAATATCCATAGTCAGAGTATTATCGAGATTGGAAATCGATAAATACGTAAAAGACTAGTATTACACTTGTGCGCATTGTGAGGGCATAACTACATAGTTCAAATATATATTTGGGTATAGGATACTCATGAAAGTGTAATAGGAGGTTGTGTTTTACCGATGGTACGGGAAACAGCTTCGCTCTGGATAGACCCCCTCGGAATTCCATTGGTAGTATGACTATGTGTCTATGGAAGTCTGAAATCAGGGTAGGTGTATTTGGTCTTAACCTGAGACTTGCACCGCTAATACTTGCGACAATCAATATACTTTGGTTTTGGTCGTCCAGGGCTTTAACCGGTTTATGTGTATGCCTCTTCGGGGTATATCGAGAATCGTAGTGTGTTGGGTGTGATGTGAAGATGGAAGTGTCACTCCAGTCATATGGAGATGATGGTCACGTAGGATACGGGACTGGTTCTCTTTAGTGCTGCAGCCATCGGGATAATATGACTTGGTCATAGTTATCCGATTTAGAGACTAGTTACCAGAGATCCGACATATGCTTCGTACGGGGCAGACACAATTCCAGCCCCAGGCCTAGCACGTGATCATTCGATACTGGACAGAAATATGAAATAGTACGGTATACTACGCCTGATATAGATCCTTATATTCCTATAAGGATATTTTTGGAGAATTGGGTAGGCATGGCGCTTTGCTAGAAGCCAACCTTGTCTTGTAAATCGGTATAAACGTAGTACTAGGTACTTACGTGTTCGGATAGTGCGATGACTGAATTTACTGCCAACATATCCGGGGATCTCATGGCGTATGACTCGCACTTTTATTAATCTGGGATTAATCAGATGAGAGAGAAAATTAATCTGGGATTAATTGCGGAGATATTTTATCTGGGATAAAATATCAATTAAAGAGAGAAAATGATTAATTTGGAATTAATCGATAAATTAATATATTTGATATTTTAAACGAAATTAGATTTCGACGCAGAATTAAAATTTGATTTTAATTCAGGCGAACGAATTAATTTAGAATTAATTCATTAGCGACGTGAATAGTAATTATGCTAGGCATGATTATTTAATTAAATTAGATTTAGTTACGTCGCAACGGAAAATTCGTTAATTTTGAAATAGCGAACCCGAGCCCGGGATTGTTTATGAGCGCATTCGCATTTCGAATTTGAGTGCGGTACGCAAGTCAAATCAAGCGTCACATCATTCATCAATCAAGTGATAAATGTCTTTCACTTTGAGTGATTGACGCCAGTCACTATTCATTGATTGATGGAAGCTGGTGTGAGTAGTTGGCAAGCAATTATGGCTTGATTTTGAAAATCAAAAGTTGTATATGTTTTATTGTTTTTAGAAAACAATTATCAATTACACAAATCTCTCTCTCTCTTCAAATTTTTCTCTCCTCTCTCACGCCCATGGAAGGGCTGTTCTTGCTTCTGTTTTCTTCCCAGAAAATCGAGAGCAATGGGAAGCAAAAATGTGGTGATTTTATGGCAAAATCATCAAGAGCTAGCACTCCGAGAGACATGCGAAGGTGATAGAGAAGTGCACCCATGAGCTTGGAATCATTTGACGAAGCTTGGAGCTTGACGAAGGACCAACAATGGCCGAAAATGCAGACTGCCTAGCAGCTCATTGCCGAGAGGTCCAGAATGCAGAAAAACAAGTTTTGTTCATTGCCGCGTCGCTCAACCGATCGATGTGAGTATTCCGCAACTCCCTCGTTGTATTCGCACATGTTTTTTATGCTTTGTATTTGATCCTCGGGGCCATAGAACTCCAACAATGGTATCAGAGCGATTGAAAAACATGAAATACGACTTAGGGCTTAAAATTTGGGTAAAATGTTTTTGAGCATGATTGAATTAAATTGGATGTTTGAGTATGCTTAAAACATGTTTAATTGAAGTTTGATTGGATCAATTTCATGAAATTGTGATTGGATAATTTTTTCCCCAAATTCTTAGCTTGGCCGAGAATGATGCCCTATTTTATTGTCTTGGATTTTTTGATTTTTGATCATTGGATGTGTTGGAAATCAATTGGGAATAATGATTTAATGTTTAATTGGATTTGATTGGATTAAAACCAAATTGGACATAAAATCCTCCTAAAGCCGAGACATATGAAGCATGGTTTGAGTTTTATTTTTGATGAAATGTGTTGGACATGTTTTGTTGTTGATGAGCATGATTAATTAGGCTAATTGATGTTTTAGAAATGTTAATTGGGTAATTAATTATGTAATGCACTTTGTTTAATTAAATTATGAAATCAGATTTTTATGGTTTAATTAAATTGGGCCTATTTTGTGAAATTGGGCTTAAGTGTTGTAATTGGGCTTGGTTGTACTAAGTTGGGTTTAGGAAAAATTTGTTGGATCCAATTGGGCCCAAAACCGCATCCATAAAGCCCAAATGCGACTAATGGACCTTAATAAGTTTAATTGGGCCTAATGGGCCTAAATTGATTTCTAGGCTTATGGGGTAATTCCCGGATTGGACTTTGGTTATTCAGTTTGACCCGAGTTGACCAAAACTCCATGCCTTAGGAAATTAATTAAAAGCCCATTGGACTTTAATTAAATTAATGTTGGACATTAATCGGGCTTTGAAACCCGTAACGATTAAATTTGGAATTTAAGTCGTAAAAGTTCATTAATAAAGTGTAATATTTAATTAGGAATTGAATAGCGAATTAGTATTAAATACAAATTGAATTTGATTTAATTATGTAGTTTAATTTAATTCGAGAATTCGTACTTTGAGTACTTATTCGCAAAAACGAGTTTGACTCGCGCAAAATCAAATCGTTGTTTGAACATTAGATGGTCACTAATTATCAGATTAATTAATTTGATTAGATTGATTGATAACATGCTTGTGTGAATACATGGTTGCGATGCATGAATAATGTATATCGGATGGATATTAGATGGGTGGGGCAATTTTAGAAATTGTTGTAATAAATTTGGAATTTATTAATAGACCCCTGCGTGTCAAGCCTTATTACCTCCTTACTCTTTGTATTCTCTTCTCACCTATTCCCCAAATGTAAATTAGGTTTCTTTAGAAGTGTAGTGTAAGGGGTAGAAGTAAATACATGTGCTAGCGGGAGAGAGAAGGGAGAGATTTGATCTAGGATCAATGTGTAAGTATCCATCCGCATATCATTATTATTTTATCATATACGCTTTATTATATGTTTAGAATGCATGTTTAAGGGTGTATGAAGATGAGACCTTAACAAAGATAATAAATTGGTTGCCAATTTGCACGCGAAAAACCCTCGCTAAATATTAAGCGTTTTTCCTTCCATTGAGTGATTCTTACTCAAGATCCAAGACTGGCATTGGTTTGTTGGCCAAAGTCAAGACCTTTGTCCGTCGAGGATGTGTTTGAATCATGAAGGCTTTGTTCCATATCAGAGTCTTGTCCAAGTTGTGGTTTGTTGGCCAAAGCCAAGACCACTTCTTGTCCATCGACATTGATTACGAAGCTTTCCATGGTCAATGGGTCACGCTTAACTGGGATCACTAAGTTTGTTGTGCCAAAGCTAAGGCTTAGTTGATTAAGAGGAAAAAAGGTTAGGCAATATATTGGATATATTGCCATATATAAGATATATTTTTCGGACTTGGATGTCCCCCTACTGGATCTAGGAATTGGATTGTATTCAATTGATCTTAGAGATCTACCTAGTTAATTATCATACAATTTGTTGGCCAAAGTCAAGATTGTGTGATATTTAACGGGATCCTAGCCTTCTAGGAAACACGGTTTCCCGAGTACTCAACAGAGGGTTAGAGGCTCGCTGAAAAATAGTGGGAGGTAATAATTGAATTTGCAATATTCGTTTAATTACTTGCCATACGCGCTCAAAACAAATATCATTCGTCAAATAAATTAAATGTTAGTTGGACTAATATTTAAATGTTGTTTTTAAATAAAACAGTTGGACTGTATTCAAACAAATAAATTATATAGTTGATTAAGTAGTTGGACTATAATAATCATTATAATAAATAGTACCTAAATCGTTGATTAAATAGTTGGACTATTAAAATCAAGATGAAATTGAAAGATTGACATTTAAAACATAATCCTAGGCAAAATGTATTAAAATGATTTAATTTTCAATTTGGGAATAATTTCAGGATAGTCCTCGAAATTAATAAGTTACTTTATTTGATAAAATAACATATTAGGCCTAAGCCCGGAGTTAAGCAAATAGTAGAGCATAATCATTGGAAGATTTATGTAATGATAACTTAAGTGCTTAATCCATTAAGCTTGTCGCAGTAGACTCCTTAATTTCTTAATCAGAACTAAAGATTAGATCATTAAAGTATGATAATGAAATGAAGGATCTTCATAAATCTATATTTAGATTTTAGAAGTACTAAATTGCAATAGTAAACTCTTGGAGGGTTAATGACTATTCTCAAGGAGACAAAGTCAAAATTTGCAATAAGGCAAGTAGCGTAAGGCTCACCTTACTTCGATATTCTAGGAAGCCGTGGCTAGCCCAAAGGCCTCTGGAGTGTCGAAAAAGGCAAAGGAAAAATCATTATAATCTTCTGGGAAGATATATGACATATCCCAAAATGTCTGCCAATATTGTGGCAAACGAGATCGCGGAAGCGTGACTGTCGTTTGGACAAAGCAGACATGAAGGAATTGAAGACGAGCAAGGCCCCGACTTCAAATATGTTTGTCATAATTATGTTTACAACTAGTATTAAAATTGGATTTTAAATACTTAGTGTGATACATAAATATATACTGATGTTCATAATCTACTATGAGCAGGATACTGACTTCAGTAGAGATTAATCTGCGAATTGGAAACGGGATGAAAATCGCTGTTTTAACCGTAGATACCTAAGTTTAGGAACTACCCTTAGGGTATGTACTTAAATTAGGAAACTGTTATAATGTAACTAGTTTGACTAGAAACATTATCTCTTTATCAGTGTATAATCCGTTGAGGATTTACCTTTATATCCTAGAACAATAAAGTGTTTTATTTTATAAAGATGATATTGAGATAAACACATTAGATGTGAATAACAGAATTTATATTTTGAATATAAATAAATCTCATATATATGACATGACAAACAAATAGCACAAACTGATTTGATCAGAAGAGACTAAATGTGGCATTGTTGTCTGGGACATAATTAAACAAGAATCGTATATCCACACTGATTCGATTCTATTCAAATAAAGTCTATGAATCTAGTTTATAGGGCAAAATGCCTATAACACCTTTACTTGGTAAAAGTGCAAATGCCACCAATCTGATAGCCCTAGTTCATAGTGAAGCTAGTGGGCCCATGTCTAGCTAAGCTAGAGGTGAATATGAATATTTCGTGACCTTTAAGGATGTGGCATCACGTTATGGTTATGTGTTTCTTTGAAACATAAATGAGAAACTTTTATAGTTTCGATACGATATAGACGAACAGATCTGCTAAAGTATTAAACCGTCATGGTAGACCGTAATGGAAAATACTTAAGCAATACGTTTATAATATACTTGAAAGAGTATAATATTCTTTCAAATGAAGATTCCTCCCGGAACATGTCATTTTGGCGGTGTGTCCGAACAGAGTAACCGAATTATGTGAGACATGATAAGGTTAATCAAGAGTCGCTCTGAGCTACCATTTCCTTCAACGGATAAGCATTAACTTTGCAATACTTATTTTGAATAAGGTTCCATGAAAATCTGTTTGACATATTTCATATTAGATATGAACAGGAAAGAAACCGGGTTTCTCACTCCTGTAGATTTGGGAATGCTAGGCATATGCTTGGATGATACCAAACTAGAACCCAAATGGATAAGTGCCTCATGTAATTGGTTATCCTAAGGAATCCAAAGTATAGTACTTATACATCCCACAAGAGAACAATGTTATTGTTGCTCGCCATGCGGTTTTCCTAAGAGGAATACCGATATGCAGTGGTAAGTGGGAGAATAGTAAAACTCGATGAAAATCAGAGTAATATTATTCAAGGCACAGATTCCTAATGGAACACAAATATAGTTCATCAAGGATGAAATTATACCAGTAATCTTCGAATACACAAGAACCGCGTAGGTCAGAGAGAGTCAGAAAACAACCTGGGGTATAGGTTTCTGATTTCACCTCATAAAGATGTCAATTTTATTGAGGAAGACAAACTGACTACGTATGAGGAAGATACAAGGTATCAAATACCTAATTATGGCAAAGTGCCATGAGTCCGAAATAGATTCCATGTATATCAACCATTTTTGGACACTGGTTGTTGTACAGTAAGGCATTGTGCCTATTGGTACTATATAAGTCTTCAAGGAAAGACATACATGGATGGCAACATACCAACGTACTAAGCTAGGCTTGTAGCGAAAGATATCGTTATCAACATTGTGTTGATTACAACGAAATCTTTTATCTGTTGCCACGGTAAATCCATTTGGATAATGCTTGCTGATGCTGCATGTTTCATTTATGAAATATGGCAGCCGAACGGGAAAATCGCTTTCCTGAAAATGAAACCTTTCGGAGGATATTTACAACATCTTGTCGGTTTTGTCGTACCAAAACTAGCAAACAAGGTTTGTGGGTTATTCGATCCATGTTTGGATTGAAGCAAGCATATGTTCTTAGACTTATCGTTTTGATGTAATCATAATAGTTTATGATTTAGTTCAAAACGAAAATGATTCTAGTGTATATAAAGAGGTTAGTGGGAGGCACTGACAATAAATGTCCTATAAATAATAATATATGTCATTTCTTGGAAATGATATTCCCATAAACCAATCAGTGAAAGCTTGGCTTTCATGAAAACTCTCCGAGAAATCGTACATTGAAAAATGTACGCGACCTGGTGTCTCATACGCTTTGAGCATATGGATTCACAAACAGGCCAATCCAAGTGATAGTCACTAGATTGATATTAAGAACATCCATTAGTATCTTAGAGATCTAAGGATGTTGTCTTAATCTATGGAGAAATAGAACTTGAAGTGACTGGGATCACTACTGCAAGTTTCCCAAACGATATAACGACTATGAGTTGCAAAACAGTACTATACAGTTTGAAATAACGGTACAGTAAGCTGGAAATCTTCCAAGCAAGATACTGTTACCGAATAAACAACAAATACGGGTTATTGCTGCAGCTGAGGCAGCAATAGAAGTTATTTTGGTTGATAAACAAATCTAATTAGATTAGATATAGTTCTATTAGCAGTTGAGCTAGGCTACAACGCAGGCTAAAGAATTTACGGTCTCATCAACGATCCAGATATATACTTCGATATTCATCTGATTCGTTCAGATCATACATCATAGCGATGAGATGATCGTATAAATCGCATCAGATGATAATCAAGAAAATCCGCTGACGAAACCCTTTTCTCAGCAGTTTGAGCCAACCGTACATAGTTCGGGTGTTAGACACTCGAGTGACTGGCTATAGGCCAAGTGGGAGATTGTTGGACAATTATGACCCATAGCGTCACTATTTGTATAGATCATGGTGTTGTTGTACAAATTAACTATGTGACAAAGGAGATTGCACTCTTATCATTTGTGATTAGATCACCAAGATATAATAATGATATGAGGTTCTTATGATTTGTTCCTGGATTGAGAATGATATGAGACAGTATCAGTCCACGAAGGATAAATCATTAAATATCCCTAGTCAGAGTATTATCGAGATTGCACATCGATAAATACGTAAAAGACTAGTATTACACTTGTGCGCATTGTGAGGGCATAACGACATAGTTCTCATATATTTGGGTATAGGATACTCATGCAAGTGTAATAGGAGGTTTTGTTTTACCGATGGTACAGGAAACAGCTTCGCTCTGGATAGACCCCCTCGGAATTCCATTGGTAGTATGACTATGTGTCTATGGAAGTCCGAACTCAGGGTAGGTATATTTGGTCTTAATCTGAGACTTTCACCGCTAATACTTGCGACAATCAGTATACTTTGGTTTTGGTCATCCAGGGCTTTAACCGGAATCTCTGTACGCCTCTTCTGGGTATATCGAGAATCGTAGTGTGTTGGGTGTGATGTCAAGATGGAAGTATCACTCCAGTCATAGTGGAGATGATGTCACGTAGGATACGGTACTTGTACTCTTATTTACTGCAGTCATCGGGATAAAATGACAAGGTCATGTTTATCTGATATAGAGACTAGTTACCAGACATCCGACATGTGCTTCGTACGGGGCAGACACAATTCCAGCCCCATGCCTAGCACGTGATCATCTGATACTGGATCGACATACGCAATACTACGTATACTATGCCTGATATAGATCCTTATATTCTTGTAAGGATATTTCTGGAGAATTGGGTAGGCATGGCGCTTTGCTAGAAGCCAACCTTGTCTTATAAATCGGTATAAACGTAGTACTAGGTACTTACGTGTTCGGATAGTCCGACGACCGAATTTACTACCAACATATCTGGGGATCTCATGGGTCGCTTCCCGAAGATTCACCGATGACGTATGACTCGCACTTTTATTAATCTGGGATTAATCAGATGATAGAGAAAATTAATCTGGGATTAATTGCGAAGATATTTTATCTGGGATAAAATATCAATTAAAGAGAGAAAATGATTAATTTGGAATTAATCGATAAATTAATATATTTGATATATTAAACGAAATTAGATTTCGACGCGGAATTAAAATTAGATTTTAATTTGGGTGAAAGAATTAATTTAGAATTAATTCGTTAGCGATGTGAATAGTAATTATGCTAGGCATGATTATTTAATTAAATTAGATTTAATTACGTCGCAACGGAAAATTCGTTAATTTGGAATTAGCGAACCCGAGCCCGGGATTGTTTGCGAGCGCATTCGCATTTCGAATTCTAGTGCGGCACGCATGTCAAATCAAGCGTTAAATCGCTAGTCGCATATAACGTCACATCATTCGTCAATCAAGTGATAGATGTCTTTCACTTTGAGTGATTGACGCTAGTCACTATTCATTGATTGATGGAAGCTGATGTGAGTAGTTGGCAAGCATTTATGGCTTGATTTTGAAAATCAAAAGTTGTATATGTTTTATTGTTTTTAGAAAACAATTATCAATTACACAAATCTCTCTCTCTCTTCCAATTTTTCTCTCCCCTCTCACGCCCATGGAAAGGCTGTTCTTGCTTCTGTTTTCTGCCCAGAAAACCGAGAGCAATGGGAAGTAAAAGTGTGGTGATTTTGTGGCAAAATCATCAAGAGCTAGCACTCCGAGAGACATGCGAAGGTGATAGAGAAGTCCACCCATGAGCTTGGAATCATTTGACGAAGCTTTGAGCTTGACGAAGGACCAACAATGGCCGAAAATGGAGACTGCCCAGCAGCTCACTGCCTTTGGAGTAAATAACGTACTTTTATGTATTAAATGGTTTAATGATATATAGTCCATTAGTTGAATTCTAAAATTTTAAAACCTATAAGTGAACTAATATTTTAATTGTTAAAATTAATTTGATCACTTAAGCAAACTTGATTAAATTAGTTTAATTAAGTTAATGATTAGTAGAGACTAGTAAGTATTAGTGAATAAAATTTTAAGTGTTAAAATTGGTTAGATGACTAATAATCCACTAGTATTAATAAAGATATGTTTTAGCTGAGCATAATCTTAATACATTAGAAACTAGTGAGATAGAAACCTTATACTTCAAAATAGTGAGTGGGAGAGGGGTATACCACATATATCCCACGATCTCCATTGTTATCCAAAAACGTGAGATTCAATAGGCGTCTCGAGACGGCTTTACTTTCGTCCCCCTACGGATGGTGTCCTTTTTGGGTCAATATCAGGTTTGGATTCCGAAAGGATATGGACTGTAGATGTATCTGCTGAGTTGACCTACCCTACGGCGACACTTCACTAGTTAAGTCCAAAGGTTCTGAAATAATGGGTCACACTCACAAAGGAATGATTAAGTTGTTGATCAAAGCTTCCTTGATCAAAATAACGGTAGTTGATTAATATAGGAATAAGAGTTATTTCAGAAATATTAATCAATTGAGAATGTCTCAATCTATCATGCGAATACTTGACCTACCCTACGGCGACACTTATTTGTGGGATGATAGATAACAGTGGCATAGTAATTCTTTTAGGTTTCTAATTCATTATACATTTATCATGCATCATGTTTAATTTTATGCCTAAATGTTTGACAATTTTAATATGCGATGAATGAATATTGAATGCGCGTTTATTATTTTTCAGCCATGACATCTGCAATAATCTCCATTATCAAACAACAAGAAAAATTAACCGGGGATAATTATGTTAAATGGAAAAGTGACATGAATGCTATCTTGGTCTGTGAAGACCTTAAATTTATCCTAATGGAGGAATGTCCTCCTAAGCCAGCACCTAATGCTGGCAGAGCTACACATAATGCCTATAATAATTGGATTAAAGTTGATGAGAAAGCCCATAGCTATTTGATAGCATCCATGTCTGAGAATCTTGCTGCACAACATAAGCCTATGGCGACATCATCAATGATTATGTAGTCATTACAGAACATGTTTGGGCAACCTTCAGACAGGCAACAACATGAGGCAATTGCCTCTGTATTGACCGCTAGAATGAAGGAAGGCACATCAGTCTAAGGCCATGTGTTAAGGATGATGGCTCATCTTAATATGGCTTAAACCTATGGTGCACGTATTAATGTTCAAAGCTAGGTGACAATGATCATGGAAACCCTTCCGAAGAGTTTCCTGCAGTTTAATAGCAACTGTTCTATGAACAAGTTGACTTTCACATTGACTGAACTGCTGAATGAGCTCACCAATTATGAGTCCATTATGAACGGTCCTCGTAGGCCCAATGTCGAGGCAAATGTTGCCGAATCTTCTAAATCTCCAAAGAAGAATAAGAAAGGCAATTGGAAGGCAAAGGCAAAACCAATGAAAAAGAAGAACAATAAAAGCTCCAAAGGAACCAATAGCAAAGGAAAATGTTTCAATTGTGAACAACAAGGGCATTGGAAAAGGAATTGTCCAAAATACCTTGCAGAGCTTAAAGAGAAGAAGAATACAGGTAAATATGATTTACTTGTCATTGAGTCTCTTTTGGTGGAGGATGATAAATCCATATGGATTGTTGATTCTGGTGCCACTAACCATGTTTGTTGTTCTTTACAGCTACTTGACTCATGGAGGGACCTTACTGAAGGTAGCTTTACCATGAGTGTTGGAACAGGGGATGCTGTTTCAGCAAGAGCAGTGGGAGTTTCAAATTTGAATTTTAATAAAAGTTATTTTTGTTTGAATGGTGTGCTATATGTTCCTGGTTTTCGAAGGAATTTGATTTCTGTAACAAAACTTATGGAATGTGGTTTTTCTGTTTCGTTTAATAATAAGTGAGTTATTATTAGTAGAAATGGATTAAATATATGCACGGGAAAACTCCTAAATAATCTATATGTTTTAAGGCCGTTAATGCATTAATCACTGCTTAATACTGAAATGTTTAAGATTGAAAGATCTAAAACTAAACGGCAAAAGATTTCTCATGATAATACCTATTTATGGAACCTTAGACTTGGTCACATTAACATTGACCGGATAGATAGACTAATTAAGAATGGAGTATTAAATAAGTTAAAACTTGGTACTTTACCTGTCTGCGAATCCTGTCTAGAAGGCAAAATGACCAAGAGACCTTTTACTGGAAAAGAGATAAGAGCCAAAGAAACTCTTGAGCTAATAGATTCAGATGTTTGCATACCAATGAATGTAAAAGCCCGAGGTAGTTTTGAATACTTCGTCACTTTCATTGACGATTATTCCAGATATGGGTATGTTTACCTAATGCAACACAAGTCATATACATTTGAAAAGTTCAAAGAGTATCGTGCTGAGGTTGAGAACCAGTTAGGTAAAAGCATCAAAATTCTACGATCAGATCATGGAGGATAATACCTTGATAGAGATTTCGAGAAATTCTTAGTTGAGCATGGAATTGTTTCACAGCTCACAGCACCTGGAACACCACAACAAAATGGTATTGCAGAAATGAGAAATCAAACCCTACTAGACATGATAATATCAATGTTTAGTTATAGCACTCTACCTAGTTCATTATGGGGGTATGCATTGCAAACTGCAATGTATATCCTGAATGTAGTTCCTTCTAAGTCTTTTTCTAAGACTCCCTTAGAGTTGTGGAATGGTCGTAAAGCTAGTTTGCGACATTTTCGCATATGGGGGTGTCCGACACATGTGCTAAAGAACATGACTACTAAGTTGGAACCACGTTCACATGTGTGCCTATTTGTAGGCTATCCTAAGGAAACTAGGGGTGGATTCTTTTATAGTCCAGAAGATTATAAAGTATTTGTGTCGATAAATGCTACATTTTTAAGGAGGACTATATGAGAGAGTTCAAACCTCGAAGTAAAATGTTACTTGAGGAGTTACTTGCTGGTACGACCAGTACACCATTGTCAAATGTTGACAAAGACATAACACCTTCTACATCTGAAAGTCAGATGCAAGTTTATTAGGATACCATACCACCTAGACGTAGTGGGAGGATTGTAAGACAACCTGAACGCTATCTAGGAAATGGTAAGGTGCAAGTTTTTGCATCTTGTGATGGTATAGATGATCCATTGACCTATCATAGTGCAATGGAATATACTGATAAAGAGGAATGGCTCAAAGCCATGAACCTCGACATGGAGTCTATGTACTCTAACTCAGTCTGGGAACTTGTAGACCAACCTAATGGAGTAAAACTCATAGGTTGCAAGTGGATCTACAAGAGAAAAAGAGGAATAGATGGGAAAGTACATACTTTCAAGGCTAGGCTAGTGGAAAAGGGTTATACCCAAAATATGTAGTTGACTATGAAGAAACTTTCTCGGCAGTAGCCATGCTTAAATCCATCAGGATTCTTCTTTCCATTGCCACATATTATGACTATGAGATTTGGCAAATGGATGTCAATACTGCATTCTTGAATGGTAATCTTGATGCGAGTATCTATATGGTACAACCAGAGGGGTTCATTACCCAAGGTCAAGAGCAAAAAGTTTACAATTGCAAAGGTCCATTTATGGACTTAATCAAGCATCTAGATCTTGGAACATAAGATTTGATACTATGAGAAAGTCTTATAACTTTGAGCAGAACATCGATGAGCCTTGTGTCTACAAGCGCATCATTGATGGGAAGGTGGTTTTCCTTGTGTTATACGTTGATGATATTTTACTCATTGGGAATGATGTAAGATATTATCAGACGTGAAAATATGGCTAGCTAACCAATTCCAAATGAAAGATTTGGGAGATGCAAGTTATGTACTTGGGATCCATATCATTCGGGATCGTAAGAAACAATTGTTAGCAATGTCTCAAGCAACCTATATCGACAAGATTCTTGTGCGATTTGGTATGCAAAATTCCAAGAAATGTAATTTACCTTTCAAGCATGGGATTCATTTGTCTAAGGAACAGTCTCCTAAGACACCTCAAGGAATTGAGGAGATGAGACATATACCATATGCTTCAGCAGTTGGAAGTCTTATGTATTCTATGTTATGCACGAGACTGGACATCTGTTTTGCAGTAGGAGTAGTCAGTAGGTTTCAATCCAACCCATGATTAGATCATTGGGTAGCGGTGAAACATATTCTCAAGTATCTTTGGAGAACGAGAAATTATATGCTTGTATATACAAGTCAGGATATGATTCTGAGAGGATATACTGACTCTGATTTTCAGACGGATGTCGATTCTAGGAAATCAACATCTGGATCAGTGTTCACCCTAGGTGGTGGGGCTATAGTATGGAGGAGCATTAAGCAATCTTATATTGCTGACTCCACCATGGAGGCTGAATATGTAGCAGCTTGTGAAGCAGCTAAGGAAACAGTCTGGCTCCGTAAGTTCTTGGCAGATCTGGAAGTTGTTCCAGATATAGATAAATCACTCACACTTTATTGCGATAATAGTGGTGCAGTGGCGAACTCCAAAGAACTGAGAAGCCACAAGAGGGGTAAGCATATTGAAAGGAATTATCACCTCATCAGGGAAATAGTACAGAGAGGAGATGTCGCTGTCATGAAGATTCCATCCGCAGACAACCTGGCTGTTCCTTTACAAAGACCTTATCGACTAAAGTATATGTAGGTCACCTAAATGGTTTAGGATTACATGACATGTCTCATTTGCTCTAGTCCAAGTGGGAGATTGTTGGGATTTATGTCATAGAGCTTCATGTATTGTAAACATAATTGATTTATGTAATAATAATAAATGCATTATTCATTTTATCAAAGTTGTTTGATTTATATCGCATATTGTCCAATTGTCTTGTGTACCTTGATTACTCTTGTACCTTTAGACTTAGTGTATGTTTGATGCACAAGAGGATTTAAGTCTAAAGTTAGTAATCTAAATAGTCAATAGAGAGCGAACAATGAGGGTACGTTGTTTGTGGTTTATCTATAACTTCGATCTATCTATACTTGTATGACGATCTTTATCCGAGATCGTTCATGTAGTGACATGGGAATGGAGGCACCTTGTATGATAAGATCATATATGACTGGACTCAGATAAGTACGAATTTCTTTTAATATCCTTTAACCAAAGAAATTCATTTTATCTAACAGATGGTCATATATGGATTCGATCTTAATCCTGAGTGTATTTCGAACTCCTGCATGACAGGCTATGTCCTTTGATTTACTATGGTGAGGTTGGTGTTGCATTCTTGGCCAATAACTATGTATTTTGGGGATATGGTTTGGTATGTAGCTGGGAACGCTTTACATAGATATGGAATTCACTCATTCTTACGAGAAGCAGATGAATATCTCTTTTAAGAGTTGAACAATTTGAGCGTTCAACTTTTCTATTACGAATAGGAAGTATTTTATTTTCATATTTGTTACGAATTAATTGTTCATTATAGAATCAATGGTGCTTAAGAGACAAAATATTTAGAGGGGTTTAACGGACTTATGACTCAGCTCTATTTATGAGATATTCGTGAAGGGCTATATCCATATGTAATGACTATATCGATGGACACCAAAAATGTTTGGTTTACTTAATCCATTTATGGTAACGAGAGTTCAACTTCGAGTTTTTAGTGGAATAATGCGGAGTTAATAATTCGTAATATTTGATTAAAGAGTTTAATTAACATTTCGGAATTATTGGAGCTCGGAACCGTAGGTCCATTTGTGGTCCCCGTGCTAGCTCGATTAACTGTAGCAAACCTAATATAATTAGATTGTCTAATTATTTGCTCACATTATATCTTTATTATATATTATTAATAAGATTAATAATATTTATTGTCAATGAAAACTATGTTAAATTAGTTTAACTTAATGTTTTCTAGAATTCTTTGATTATGAGATAATCAAATAATAGTATAATTATGAGATAATTACTACAACATGATTGAAGGTAAATAAATCATTATTACAATATTGATTTTTATTTACCATTGGAGACAAAGCCATATGGCTTACCATGTCATCGAAGCAATTATGTCTATTAGGTGACTTGGATACACCTAATAGTTTTGTCATTAGCTAATGCATTTTATGCTTTGGTATGGCCTCCACATTTATGAGTTTGCCATTGAAAGAAAACATTGATTGCTTAATGACAAAGCCATTGTCTTTAGCTTAACATTTCTTATGCTTTGGTATGACATTCACATTTTTGTGTTGGCCATTGCAAGAAAGCATTAGATACTTAATGACAAGGTTAGTTGGCTTGTGTAAGAGAATATAATCTCTACCATTTCTCTCACTTCCTAAGATTAACACTTTACATTCATTCACACAATTGTTGTGAGAAAAGATTTGAGAGAAAATAGAGAGAGTTCTAGCATTCACAAGTGTTGTGAAATTCAAAAGCCAAAACCATTGTGACATCTTAAATCTCTAAATAGTTTAGAGGTTTAATCTTTGTCAATGAAGCCCACACTTCGGTTTTGTTGGTTCTAGTCATAGTTCGGAAGATCGAGTGGTTGATCTAAGTGTTCGACACCAAAGGATTGATCTTAGCTATTATAACAAAGGGAGAAGGCAAAGAAAATTTTGATGATCCATACCAGACCCGGTGCCACCACAAGCAACTTCTGCCGCGCTAAGGAAAGTCATTTCCTACATAAGCACGTCAGCAATCATGGTAAATTTCACTGAGCCCCTGAAGTCTTTGAAATTTATAATTTCACCACAGATGTTTTAGAAATTTACAATCAGTCTAGAGTCGTATGGGACCAAAGAAGTGACTAATCCACATTTCGACTATTTCAGACGCAAGGTGAACCTAGTTTTTGAAATTCAGCCACCCCGATTTAAACTATTTTCATTTTATAACTTTAAAACTTAAAGTAAAGGAAGATTCCCCTTCTGGGGCAATGATCATGTGACAGCAACTAACTACTCTCTAGAGACCTCGCATGATAGATTATTTACACAAGAAAGATTTTTTTGATGTTATCGAGGTGAAGGGAGTGAGACCATAATTTGTTAAGGAGGACTTTAATAAATTCAATAACAGAACTTGGGTTCAGATAGACAGTGGATTGGTGGAAGTGTCTCCCCACACGTTTAGCATAGGATACAGATGCTTACGCAAATGTGAGGAAATTGGGAATACATGTTACAGGCCAAAACAGCCGAAATAAAGCCTTACATGGGTTTTTTGGTGAACCTAAGCTACGGAATGGAACTTCCGTTGCAGGAACAGACTAACGAGTTCCAAACCTGGTAACCCAGTGTATGCAAGTAGTGACCGGCGTAAACACACACGTATAACGCAAGCGCACGTATCGTTCAAGTAGTATAAAAATATCGATCCCACGAGGACTTAATATCAAAACTATTAATTTTATGAGGTCAAATGATTACTAGTATCTAACAAGTTTGATTGATTGATTTGAAATGGTGACGATTCTAAATTTAAAAGCAAGTAAATAAAATTGTCGAAAATATGTTTTAAGAAAATTCAATATTAAAAACTATCTAGGGTTGTGATTTCTTCCAATATCATTTTAAAGATGAAGTGGTTATCTTAAAGTTGGGTAATATATTGATTTATTAACCTGGAACACTAAATTATGTGTAAGCCTCTGTCGATGGTCAGACACAAATACCCAGTTTAACCCAATTGAACCATATGTCTATGTCAACCAAATTATCTGGATTCATTAAGTTTAAGTTCCAATTATGGCTACCCCCGCCCGACAGGTATATTCCTATCCTGTAAGGAAATCTATTAAAGGGTTATCTATCCTCAAGGAAGATCGTGGGCTATTAAGTCTAAGGTCTTAAACCTAAAATCCCTATGTCTAGTTCATTTTAGATTTACCAGTTCAATTTATTAATGGCCAGTTAATAAAAAGCATTAGGATTAAGACTCAATAAATAAACCTTTAATTACCCAAACTATAATTTAACCCTTATAAACCGGTGATATTGGATTTCATCACAACCCCAGATAACTGGCTTAGTTACGACACATATTTACAGGTAGTAAAAACTTAAATAAAAGAAAAGACATAAAGTAAAATACTAAAAATTAAATACTGAAAAGTAAATGCTGAAAGTAAATGCTGAAAAGTAAATTGTGAAAAGTAAATTGCTGAAAAGTAAATTGTGAAAAGTAAATGCTGAAAAGAATAAAGTAAAATTACAATAAAAGAAAATGCTGAGGTAAAAGGATCCACTTTTATTATTTCTATTTTAGATATCTCCCTTAATATAATATATTAACTTTGCATGATAATTACCAACCAGCCATATAGGCGGTATCCAGATTAAGTCAAATTAATAATTAATTACCAACCGACCAATCAGGCGGTATCCAGTTTAGTCAGGTTAAAACCAATTTAAATAATTACCAACCGACCAATATGGCGGTATCCTCGTTAAGTCAGGTTTTAACTAGTTTATATATTATAATTAAGGGAGATTAATCTAAATATTAGTAATAAAAGTTTTACCTTTTACCCCAGCAAAGGGGAGTTACCTCCTCATTACTGAAAAGTAAAAACTGAAAATTAAAGAAAGAAAAGTACTGTGCGTAAAAGTAAATTGCGGAAAGTAAAAACTGAAAAGTAAAGAAAAGAAAGTGCGAAAGCGGAAATTAATTACTGAAAGCTGTAAATAAACAAACAAGATACAATCTTCTTAGTATTCTTAAGGAATTCCTTAGAAGAAAGTATGAATTTTACAAATGAAATGGCTTGGTATTTATAGGCAAAATTTTGCCACCATCAAATCACATCAATTTCTCCACCAAATCCATTATTAATTTCCACTAATTACTCCACCAAATCCATAATTGCTCCACTAATTGCTTATCTTGTTTGGTGTTGATTTGATAATTTTTATTAATTATTAATTAATTAATATTTTGCTTTGAAAATGATTGATAATGACTTTTAATAATTACACTCCACACACTTCTGGATGGTTCATCAATTTCGGTCATGAAATCATCAGAATTCGAAAATATTTTCTCTTTCAAAGTTGTAGATCTTTGAGTCTTCTTTAATCTGGAACTTGAATCAGCTCAATCCGATATCTGAGTAAACAGTTATGCCCAAAATACGACAGATGCGCAAAACTGGAATTTCCAAAACTGCACTTCGTCAAAACGCCCTTTCAAGTTTCCAATCTCCAAAATTAATATATCAAGTCCAATAATTGCCCTTATTTGATCCACATTTCATCCTAAATGATTTCATTGAGTCCCGATATTATTTTATCTGCAAAATAAAATAAAACATATCAAAACGTTCATCAAACCCGAGAAACTAAACAAAATATTAAGTAAAAGGGGCGGTAAATATTGATATATTTTCCGCTCATCACACCCCCAAACCTAACATTTTGCTAGTCCTCGAGCAAAACAACAAAATAAAATTAAAATTAAACTAAGCCACTTTCGTAGGGATCACGGTTGCATTTAGCATATGCAACAAGCCTTTAAACCCCTAGGTGTCCCTAGTGGACGAGTTGTAGTCTCGTGAGGGTTTACAGCAATGATACCCACAAACATTTACAAAAGTAAAAAGGTATTAAAACTAATGCACACAAAAGCAAAAAGACAAGCGAAAAGAGAATAAAGAATTTAGTGACTAATCAGGTGAAACTTCTACTCCAAGTTACTAGTTGTTTTGTTTCATTCTAAATTACCGAATAAGTAAATTCTCCGATTATTTTTACCATTCTTCATATACACAGCCAACAAAATATTAAACAACTCATTTTTGCCCACAACAGTCATAAGTGCAGTTGATAAGAGAGTAATATTTTTGTCCTAAAGTTCTATCAGATTTCACACCTTTTTGTAGCAATGGAATAATTTTTCTGATTTTTCTGATTTTTTCTTTGATTTTTCTCTATTTTTTATTTATATACAATATCTTCCATCTATGTAGCGAGCTTTGGGTCGGTGGCTCCCAAACCAGTTGGTTTTAGGGCACCAGGTGTTAAGACACCCCTACGGACTTAATTACCCAGACTTCAGATATAAATATATTTTTGCAGCATCTTTGATCCATGTAGCGAGTGTTGGGCCAGTGACTCCCAAACCAGTTGGTTTTAGGGCACTAGGTGTTAAAACACCCTTACAGACTTAATAACTCGGATCTCAGACGTTTTTTTTTTTTTTTTTTTTTTTTTTTTACTCCATTGCTTTTTTGAGATGCTTCCTCCAATTAAACTAGAGCACTGAATATTACAAACTTTTCAATTTTAGCTCATGTCTGTATGTTACCATGTATGTTGATAATATCTGTCAACTGAGCATATGAAGATCCATTTTAGTCCGTTTAAGGAGAATTTACAAATTAAATAATTCAAAATGAAATAAACAAAAATTAACTTGTTTCGAAATAGGTTTGAGATACGTCTCAGGAGTGGAAATCCTTACTCAGCTATCTCTTACCAATTTCACCTTTTTAGTCAAATAAACAACATAAATATTTTTGTAATTTTTGAAAATTTTTTTTGTATTTTTCGAAAAATTTTGGACTAAAAATAAAAACAACATACAAACTAAAAACAAGGTACTAATCAACTAATTCCCTCCCCAAACCTAAATGAGACATTGTCCCCAATGTCTTAAACAGTAAAAGGAGAGTTAAGAAGGTCGTACCTGGTTAGCTGAAATCTACAGGAAATTAAAGGTTAAGATCCAGATTAATTCGACGCCTCTTACCACGATCGTCCTCGGACCAATTTATCTTTGAAAGGATAGGGTCAACTTGTGGTTCATAGGCTATGAGTTGGTCTATTAGATCCGGAGCAGTTCTGGCAGTGAAAGAGAGTTCTTTCATAGGTTTTGACACGAACCCATTTCTCCGAGCATCATCAAGAAACACACAAAGAAAATCATAAAATCCATCAACGTTAAGCAATCCAAGTGGTTTCTGGTGTATGTTCAGGTTTGCCCAGATAGATAGAACTATAAAAATTTCCTCCAATGTACCCAAGCCACCTGGCAAAGCAATAAAAGCATCAGCACGTTAATCATTTCTACAAGCGTTCAGACATACCTGGCACGATCAGTTCCTCTCCGTTTGATGACCCAATAAGATTTGCCTCTGCCAAGGGTTTTGGGATGATTCCCAAAACATGACTGCCTCCTTCTTGTACGGCCTTTGAAACGATCCCCATTATCCAAGATTGCCTCCGCCATATATTAAGTGCATATTCCTTGCAGCTAAGACTCGACCCAATTCCTGTGCTGCTTCTATGTATTGTGGTTTAGTACCAACACTACTACCGCAAAACACACAAATGTTTTCAACTCGTCTTCTTGAAGTGGCTTCCATGTTTTTATGTTTTTCTTTCTCAACTCTGGATGACTTCAAAGGTGCAATGATGAGTTGAATTTATAATACCTGAAAAGGGTGAGTAAAAATAGCACAAGTTTCTTCCAAAGGACGATTAGTAGCAAAATAATAAATAGATCGTGATAGTCAAAAAGATCTGGATCCTGTCGGAGAAAAAAAAAGAAAACAACAAAACAAATCAATAATATTAGGAAAAGACAAAGAGATATAATATGTACAAAAAAATTACAGCTTGATTAACGTCTATGCGTCAGGGACAAGCTTCCCATCCAATTTTCTTATAAATTGGCAAACAGGGTCTTTTTGAGTCAGATTCCCGAGACTAAACTGTTGTCTTTCTTTTTGAAATTGTGTATGTAATTTGCGAATGGTTATATGAACATATCCACTGGGATGCGTCTCAAGAGTCGAAGATATATCATCTAAAGACTCCTTACTCAAGCCATCCCTAATGAAGTTAATTTTGTCTTCGCGATTATCAGACACCATTCCTAAAGAACGACAACGAGTGTTGCAATTAAATCGTGCACATTTGAAACAAACACCCATTTGCTTAGCTCTACGTTTCTTTGCATAGGTGCTTCTTCCAAAACCAGGCAGATGTGAAAAAAAGAATCAGAAGACTCACCTGCCAATCGGACTCGTGCTTCAATTACCCAACGAATATCATTAGGAATACCATGGATTGTTAATAACCTCATCCGTTCCAAGCGAGCTTTGTATACTTTCATCAGAGATTTTGGAGGGAGAGAAGGAAATTGCTTGTGAAGATTTGCGAAAGCTTCTTCCATCTTGAAATGACTAAACCTGCAAAAATAAAACACACAAAAATTAAATCACACCAAATCACAATATATACAAAAATTGCATGGGTTGCCTCCCTGCTAGCGCTAAGTTTAAAGTCGTCAGCCAGACATGACTTCTCGAACGTTAAGCTGGATCTGAAAGTGTAACACTTTCTTTTTGTCGCTCAAATGATTCTCCCCAGTAGTGCTTGACACGCTTGTTTTTAACCTTGAAAGTTTTGTTAGCGTCAGGATCATGTATCTCAACGGCTCTATTTGGTAAAACTTTGGTGATCACAAATGGACCTGACCACCGTGATTTTGGCTTCCATGGGAAGATTTTCACCCTTGATTTGTTTAACAGTACCTTCTGCCCTGGTTCCAGTTGTATGCGCACTAACTTCTCATCATGTCTTTTCTTGCCCTTTTCTTTGTACAATTTAGCATCCTCAAAAGGCTGATTGTGAAATTCCTCCAATTCGTTGAGTTGGTGGAACTTTTTCTCTTCTGTTGCTTGTAGAGCAAGAATTGGCTCTTCAGTGCAAAAGACGCTTTATCTTTAGGCTCCACAGGCAATTGACATGTTTTAAGTTTGTCAGTAGAACTTTGTCTTTTATCAGAGTTCTGAATGGTACTGTGTATCACATCGAGTTTGAAACATTCCTCATTCTTTTCATCATCTGGAAAATTCATGGCCTTGAAAACATTGAATGTTACTTCTTGGTCATGTACCCTCATGGTTAGTTCTCCTTTTTGTACATCAATAATGGTTCGACCTGTAGCCAAGAACGGTCTCCCGAGGATGATTGGAACGTCTGCGTCTTCCTCCATATCAAGGACAATAAAATCTGCTGGGAAAATGAATTTGTCAACCTTGACCAGCACATCCTCAACTACGCCTCTGGAAATACGAGCGTTCTATCAGCAAGTTGCAGTGAGACTGAAGTTGGCATTGTTTCTCCAATCTGTAATTTCCTGAAAATAGAAAAAGGCATCAAGTTAACACTAGCACCTAAATCACATAAAGCCTTACCAAAGTTATGTTCTCCTATGACGCAAGGAACAGTGAAACTGCCAGGATCTTTCAACTTTGGGGGAAGTTTCCTCTGAATGATAGCACTGCATTCTTCTGTTAATGCTACTGTCTCGTAATCTCCCCCAATCTCCGCTTTCGTGAAAGAATATCTTTCATGAATTTGGCATAGGTGGGCATTTGTTCCAACGCTTCTGCAAATGGAATGTTGATATGCAGCTTTTTGAAGATCTCCAGAACCGGGAAAATTGCTTGTCCAATTTATTCTTCTGAAGACGTTGAGGAAAAGGTGGAGGTGGAGGTGGAGTGATCTGTTCTTTTTCCTTTGCTTCTTTTTCTCCATTGTTGCTTTGTTTCTTTTGGAACTTCCTCAGCAGTTGAATTGACTCCAACATCTTTGTTGATTTCAGTACCGCTCTTTAACATGATGGCATGACATTGTTCCTTCCCCATGTTTCTTGGATTTGGCTCTGTGTTGCTGGGAAGGGTACCTGGCGGTCTGTAACTCTGAGCATTTGCCAGTTGTCCCATTTGATTCTCTAGTGCTTTAATAGAAGCAGATTGACTTTGAATTAATGCCGCTTGAGATTGAAATATAGCATCATACTTTTTTAACTGAGTCAGCACTTCTGTTATGCCTGGTTCATTTGTCTGCTCCTGGCTTTTGTTCTGCTGTTGGAATTCAGGTGGTGGATAGTTCTGCTGTTGAAATCCTGGTGGTGGATTGTTCCTTTGTCCAGAATTGTTGCTCCATGAAAAATTGGGATGATTCCTCCACCCTGGGTTGTAGGTGTTGGAATATGGATTGTTTCCCTGTCTGTTAAAATGTTGACATAATTCACCGTTTCTTCAGGTTGAGTTGGCTCTGGTGCTCCTCCATATGTGAACTTGTTGCTCCAATATTGCTTTGAGTGTTGAGAGTCTCCATGAATTTGCATATCTGGTCCAGTTGGCACTAACTGCTGTGTTGGCTCCAACTTCATAAATTCCTGCAATTCTTTGAATCAAGCTCCTTTCTGTTGGCCACAAGGAATTGTTATTTGGCCATCTCTTCGATTAGGTCCCAGGCTTGATCTTCTCCTTTTGACATCAAAGCTCCTCCAGCAGCAGCATCAATGTGGTTCTCATCAATCCAGAAAGTCCATTATAGAAAGTTTGGACTTGAAGCCATTTTGGAATCTCATGGTGAGGACATTTCCGGAGCAGATCTTTGTATCTTTCCCAAGCTTCGTACATGGATTCTGAATCTTGCTGCACAAAGGATGTGATGTCATTCTCAGTTTTGCTGTTCTGGCTGGTGGAAAGTACTTTGCAAGGAATTTGGTGGCTAGGGTGTTCCAGTTGTGATGGAACCTGCTGGTAGTGAATGTAGCCAGGCCTTTGCTCTGTCTTTCAAAGAGTATGGAAAAACCCGCAATCTCATTGCTTCTTCAGCTCCTCGGTTGTAATTGAAAGTGCCGCAAACTTCCAGGAAGTTGCTGATGTGGGCGTTAGGATCTTCAGTTGCATTCCCTCCAAATGAATTGAATGACTGCTGAATCATCTGAATGCATGTTTTGATGTCACACGCATTTGCTGGTAAGGGAGGAAGTACAATACAGGAAATGAGTCTGTCAACCATCGGAATGGTTCTGTCTCGAATGGGAATTGGTGTGTGCAACGATCAAAGGTTCAGGTTCCATGTTGACTAAAGCTTCTTGGCCTTCTCGCCTTTCTCTTCTCAACTGTCTGATGGTTCTTTCAATTTCTAGGTCAAGTGGTCGGAGTTCAAAGCTTCTGGTTCGTCTCATGAAGTGTCTAAGAACCTGTAACACAAGAAAACAGAAATAATAAGTAAAAAGAAATTAGATACAAGTAAAGGTATCTAACCCCTAAACTAATAGTAAAAGATAACTAAGTCCCCGGCAACGGCGCCAAAAACTTGACCGGCGTAAACACACACGTATAACGCAAGCGCACGTATCGTTCAAGTAGTATAAAAATATCGATCCCACGAGGACTTAATATCAAAACTATTAATTTTATGAGGTCAAAATTACTAGTATCTAACAGATGTTTGATTGATTGATTTGAAATGGTGATGAATCTAAATTAAAAGCAAGTAAATAAAATTGTCGAAAATATGTTTTAAGAAAATTCAATATTAAAAACTATCTAGGGTTGTGATTTCTTCCAATATCATTTTAAAGATGAAGTGGTTATCTTAAAGTTGGGTAATATATTGATTTATTAACCTGGAACACTAAATTATGTGTAAGCCTCTGTCGATGGTCAGACACAAATACCCAGTTTAACCCAATTGAACCATATGTCTATGTCAACCAAATTATCTGGATTCATTAAGTTTAAGTTCCAATTATGGCTACCCCCGCCCGACAGGTATATTCCTATCCTGTAAGGAAATCTATTAAAGGGTTATCTATCCTCAAGGAAGATCGTGGGCTATTAAGTCTAAGGTCTTAAACCTAAAATCCCTATGTCTAGTTCATTTTAGATTTACCAGTTCAATTTTATTAATGGCCAGTTAATAAAAAGCATTAGGATTAAGACTCAATAAATAAACCTTTATATTACCCAAACTATAATTAACCCCTTATAAACCGGTGATATTGGATTTCATCACAACCCCAGATAACTGGCTTAGTTACGACACATATTTACAGGTAGTAAAAACTTAAATAAAAGAAAAGACATAAAGTAAAATACTAAAAATTAAATAGAAAAGTAAATGCTGAAAGTAAATTGCTGAAAAGTAAATTGCTGAAAAGTAAATGCTGAAAGTAAATGCTGAAAAGTAAATTGCTGAAAGTAAATAAAGTAAAATACAATAAAAGAAAATGCTGAGGTAAAAGGATCCCTTTTATTATTTCTATTTTAGATATCTCCCTTAATATAAATATTAACTTTGCATGATAATTACCAACCAGCCATATAGGCGGTATCCAGATTAAGTCAAATTAATAATTAATTACCAACCGACCAATCAGGCGGTATCCAGTTTAGTCAGGTTAAAACCAATTTAAATAATTACCAACCGACCAATATGGCGGTATCCTCGTTAAGTCAGGTTTTAACTAGTTTATATATTATAATTAAGGGAGATTAATCTAAATATTAGTAATAAAAGTTTTACCTTTTACCCCAGCAAAGGGGAGTTACCTCCTCATTACTGAAAAGTAAAAACTGAAAATTAAAGAAAGAAAAGTACTGTGCGTAAAAGTAAATTGCGGGGAAAGTAAAAACTGAAAAGTAAAGAAAAGAAAGTGCGAAAGAGGAAATTAATTACTGAAAGCTGTAAATAAACAAACAAGATACAATCTTCTTAGTATTCTTAGGAATTCCTTAGAAGAAAGTATGAATTTTACAAATGAAATGGCTTGGTATTTATAGGCAAAATTTTGCCACCATCAAATCATCAATCAATTTCTCCACCAATTACATTATTAATTTCTCCACTAATTACTCCACCAAATCCATAATTGCTCCAATAATTTCTTATCTTGTTTGGTGTTGATTTGATAATTTTTATTAATTATTAATAATTAATATTTTGCTTTGAAAATGATTGATAATGACTTTTAATAATTACACTCCACACACTTCTGGATGGTTCATCAATTTCGGTCATGAAATATTCAGAATTCGAAAATATTTTCTCTTTCAAAGTTGTAGATCTTTGAGTCTTCTTTAATCTGGCACTTGAATCAGCTCAATCCGATATCTGAGTAAACAGTTATGCCCAAAATACGACAGATGTGCAAAACTGGAATTTCCAAAACTGCACTTCGTCAAAACGCCCTTTCAAATTTCCAATCTCCAAAATTAATATATCAAGTCCAATAATTGCCCTTATTTGATCCACATTTCGTCCTAAATGATTTCATTGAGTCCCGATATTATTTTATCTGCAAAATAAAATAAAACATATCAAAACGTTCATCAAACCCGAGAAACTAAACAAAATATTAAGTAAAAGGGGCGGTAAATATTGATATATTTTCCGCTCATCAAGTAGACATGCAACTGGTAGATGAAGTTCAAGCCCTTTTGCTACTCAGTTCTATTTCTGATAGCTGGGAGACACTGGTGGTTACTCTCAGCAACTAGCTTCAGGAGGCAAACTTACCATGCCTATGGTAAAAGAGCCCTATCTAATGAAGAAGCCAGAAGATAAGACGTGGGCTCGGATCAAACAGAAGCCCTTGTCTCGGAGCATCGGGGAAGACAACAGGAGAAAAATCAAGAGAGAGGAAAAGACAGAAGCAAAAGTAGGGGCAAATCCACGGTCGAGAGAAAGCCTACATACAAGTGCTTCCATTATGGCATAAAAGGCTACCTAAAGAAGAATTACTGGAAACTGCAATGAGAGCAGGGACAAGGCAATAACTAGCCGAAGAAGAATGATGCAGAGACACTAGTAGTTACCACAAGAGATATAGCCATATGCTTCGACCATGAGAATCATGCCTTCACACCGCAACTAAGGATGTCGAGTGGGTGGTAGATATGCATCATCCTACCACGTCACTCCTCACATGGATTCTTCACAACATAAAAAGCAGAAGACTTTGGAGCAGTGAAGATGAGAATACCAGTTCTTCTCAGATAGTGGGAATTGTGTGAAATACAATTGTGGCCAAATGAAGGGTATACATAACCTTGAAGGAGGTAAGACATGTTCCAGAACTTTGGCTCAACTTACTCTCGGGGGTAGCCTTTGACAAACAGGATTATTCTAGCCACTTCAGCAATGACACTTGGAGAATGATAAAAAAGTGTCATGGTCATTGACCGAGGAGATATTTGTGGAACTCTATATAAGACTAATGTAAGGATTTGTGCAGAAAGCCTCAATATAGCTTAACCGGAGGCTTCTCAGAATCTGTGGCACCAGAGACTCAGTCACATGAGTGAAATGAGGTTGTCTACCTTGACAAAGAATGATATAATCACTGTCTTTTCGGTAAGCAACATAAAGTCTCTTTCAATTTTTCTTCTACAAGGAGATCAGAGTTGCTCAGTCTGGTGTACTCTGATGTTTGCGGTCCCTTGGAGGTCATTACACTAGATGATAATAAATACTTTCTGACTTTCATTGACGATGCTTCTCGGAAGGTATTGGTGTATTTTTTGAAATCAAAGGATCAGGTCCTGGACTATTTCAAACTATTAAATGCCATGGTCGAGCGTGAAACAGTGAAGAAATTGAAGTGCCTCCGCACAGAAAATGGAGGCGAATACACTTCTAGAGAGTTTGATGCCTACTGCGGAAGTCACGGTATTCGACACGAAAGGACCGTTCCACGCACCCCACAACATAATGGTGTCGCTGAAAGGATAAACCACACCATAATGGAGAAAGTCAGAAGCATGATCAGCATGGCTAATTTGCCAAAGCCATTCTGGGGAAAATTTGTTCATGCCGTCTGCCACCTGATCAACAGATCACTATCAGTACCATTGAACTTTGAGATTCTGGAGCAAGTGTGGTCTGGTAAGAATCCTTCTTATTCTCACCTCATAACATTCGGCTGTTTAGCCTTTGCACATATATCGAAGGAGTTCAAGCAGAAGCTCGATGCAAAGACTACTCCATCCATCTTCATAGGCTATGGAGACGAGGAATTTTGATATAGACTATGGGACCAGAAGGCAAGGAAGGTCATCAGAAGCAGTGATGTAGTGTTTCTTGAAGACTAAACAATAGAATACATTAAAAAGCCTAAGATGTCTTCTAATTCCAGTGTCGACAAAGCTTATGAAAATCCCGACACAACCCCAGCACCAACACAAGTTTCCACAGATGATGATGGGGGCAAGATATGCCAGAAGCAGAACCAGAGGAGGAATGTGGTCTTAAGTAGGGGGAGCTGCAACCTGCTCCATCAGAGGATAGAGGAACATCTACAAAACTGGATGACAACAGACAGCCAGAAACCAGTGAACCTCCAATACGAAGATCTGAGTGAGGCCGGATTCCATCATCCAAAAACACAGGATCTTAATACACTCTGCTTACTGACGAGAGAGAGTTAGAAACCTTCAACGAAGCTATGTCTGATAAAGAGAAAGACAAATGGCTGCACGCAATGAAGGATGAAATAGAGTCTCTTTAGAAAAAAAATACTTATGACATAGTCAAGCTCCCACATAGAATGAAGGCAGTGAATAACAAATGAGTGTTCAAGCTCAAGAAAGATGGCACTGGAAATTTGGTGAAACACAAAGCTCGGCTAGTAGTCAAAGGATTCCTATAGAAAAAAGAAATTGACTTTGATGAGATTTTTTCACCAGTGGTAAAGATGGCTTCAATTCGTGTTATCCTAGGATTGTTAGCCAGTTTGAACTTAGAGCTTCAACAAATGGATGCCAGAACAATATTTCTTCATGGTGATCTGAATGAAGAAATCTACATAGAGCAGCCAGAAGGATTCAAACCTTGTTTGCAAGCAGAAAAAGAACTTGTAAAATGGCTCAAGCAAGCACCAAGGCAGTGGTACAAGAAGTTTGACTCATTCATGGTGGGTCAAGGCTACAAAAGAACAGAAGCAGATCAGTGTGTATACATCCAGAGGTTTCCAGATGGAAATTTTGTTGCTCTTTTACTATATATAGACGACATGTTGATTGTTAAACAAGAAGCAGCGAAGATCAGCCAGCTGAAGAATGAACAATCTAAGTCTTTTGACATGAAAGACTTAGGACCAGCTCAACAGATTTTGGGAATGGAGATTGTTCGTGACAGACAGAACAAGAAGTTGTGGCTTTCACAGAAGAGTTATATTGAATAGATAAACAGGAGGTTCGATATACAGAAAGCCATACCAGTCAGCGTTTCACTAGTGCACCATTTCAAAATGAGCAAGAGTTCGTGCCCCTCATCCAAGAAATAGATAGAGGATATGTCATCAATACCATATTCTTCATCTATTGGAAGCCTAATGTATGCAATGGTATGTATCAAGCCAGATATTGCACACGCAATGCGTGTAGTGAGCATTTTTCTCTCTAACCCTGGAAAGTAACACTGAGAGGCCATCAAATGGATTCTCAGGTACCTCAAGGGTACATCGAAGTTTCGTCTGTGCTACGGGGGAGTTGATCCGATCTTGGAAGGCTATACAGATTCAGTTATGGTAGGAGATCTTGATGGTAGAAAATCTACAATATGTTTTCTATACACTTTTGCAAGGGGAGCTGTATCATGGCAGTCAAGATTGCAGATGTATATTGCATTATCCACAACAGAAGCTGAGTACATTGCTATAGCTGAGGCAGGAAAGGAACTATTGTGGCTAAAGCATTTTCTCCAAGAGTTATGGATCAAGCAGACATGATACAAGATACATTGTGATATTCAGAGTGCTCTAACTTGAGCAAAAACTCAATGTATCATTCTCGGATGAGGTACATTGATATTCGCTATCATTGGATGCGTGAGGTGATGGATCAACAACTATTGAGTCTAGTGAAGATCCATACAGATGAGAATCTAGCCGATATGTTAACAAATGTGGTTACTTGGGATAAGCTAAAGTTGTGCAGAGACATAGTCGAGATATCTGTCAAATGACAATTACTTCAGACGCAGCTGGAGGGGGAGAATTGTAAGATCCAGCTACTACATGGATGAGACATGTTAACCACCATTTGAAGAATAATGAGGAAAATGCCATGCAACTTTTGGTAAAGATCAAAGTTGTGGAAAAACTTGAGCAAGCTTACAAATCAACTTTCGGTGGGCACTGTAGGTGTGTTGAATTTTTGAACCAAACCTTGGCTATAAATACAGAGCTTGTTGTAAGCTATCTTCATCCCAAAGTTGTAAAATAGAGAGAGTGCATTGAGGTTTTTGTATGTTTAAAGACTTTTAATTCTATTATTGAAAGTAATATAAGGTTTCAAACTTTCCAAAAAAACACTCTAGAGTGATCAGAGAATCACAATATTTGGTGTATTAATATTGTTAATACGCCCTAATTCTAATATGAAATAGGATTAATTATTAAGAAAATGACACTCTTTATCAAGTTAATGTTTTGGTCAATATATCAATGTTGATATCTTATGTAATAAATCCCTTGAAATGACTTATATAGAAACCAAATAGAGTTTTTATTTATGAGATCCTATCATTTCTAAATGTTATTAGTCATGAGATTATCAATAAAAGGGCAAAGACAAATCTAGATAGACTAATATAATTTTATTATTTTCTAATTATAGGGTAGTTGATATCATGAGCTAGTAGTATAGATTTGTTTGCTTAGTATAGTTGGGAATTAGAGAGCGATGGTTAGTAGAAAATACTAGACAATAATCAAGTATTTGTAACACCTAGTAAGAGAGAAGGTGCTACCGGCAGGAGACGAGATTGACCCGTCTCCATAAGCCTTTTAAATTTACAGAAAATCTGGCATAATGTATCTTAAAACTGGACAATCTGGATCACAGTCTAGCATCAAACAGAATATAAGAAAAAACCAAACAAATAAACAGACCTCATGCCCATACAAAACACATCAAAATCATATCATAAGGGCTCTATGCCCACATTATCTATCAACACTCAAGGGCTCTATGCCTATAACATCATAAACAATCAAAAATTTTACTTAATATATATACAAATAGCGTGCTCAACACACAACCAAAATAATAAATAATTATCCTAAACTTATTAAATTTCTAAAACTTCTCCCAGGATAATTGCGAGGGTGACTGTCGCTTGGGTGATTCGCTTCTCGAGCATGACTTCCAAAGCTGAAATGGGTGACCCATCTGGTAGCAAACCTACAAAACTAGCAAACTAGTTCGGTGTGAGTTATAAAAACTCAGTAAGTAACCATGCTAGTACTACAAACAGAACATTTAAATCAATCACATTAGAAGTTTTTTTTTCAAATTTACTAAGTTACAATGAGTTCAGAGTTATCAACATTCGTTATCCTTTGTACTTTATCCATGTCAAGTTTTCATATTTATATGTCTACATATGTTCCAATCTCATAGATAACATTCAAAGCATATAAATAAAAATTCGAATACATTAGAGTATATCGTTAACATCAATTCCACTTCAATCATGTGAAACATGAAGTCATGCATCTATATTTTTATCACAAATATCCATATTTAAAATATTATCAAATCGACAAGTCAAACAAACTTTCTCCTATTAAAAACACACTTTCTTCTATCTAGTTACAAACTATCTCAATACCAAAACAACTTATTTCATCCTTCTTTAACCACGATAACCTTACAATAGGTTAACACTTGAGTTTCACTTGCATTCAGACATACCATAGCACTCATATCTTATATTCATACAAATCCCATATTTTCAGAGTTCTTACTTGGAAACATTTCAATTACCAAAGACTTTCAAACATATTCAGTTTCTTTTACTATATATATACATGCATACATTAACAATCCTAACATACACACACATATACTCAGAGGCATACATAAAATCATCATGTAATTGATAACGAAGCATACACAACAGTCAAAACATCAAGGAACACACAACCAAAACAACACGTACACATGAGCTGGCTTACACATACAATGCTCATACGAGACTCATTACCTATTTTAGATTAGGTAATTAGATGAATGTCGGTCGAATGGATTCCTAACCAAGTCGATTGCTATACCACGAAACTATCAACCAATTAAACATATACACATGACCACATATCACAAAACACAACTCATAACACGATTTCTCATATGCAAGTATATATATGGCACACATTTCAAGTCACCATTCCAAATACTCATATACATACATATATCTCAAATATATAAACATACATATATCTTAGAATTCAGATAACATACCATATAATACTCCCCAGGTCTTTTACTTATCAATCAAACATATTTGTTTTCAAGATTTCTTATCAGGAAATATTTATGGCATAGAAACTTACTAGTTAAGACATATATATTCATGAAACGCATCTTTTCCTCCACATAACTTATCCATTCACGAAAAGCTTAGTTTAGATCAACTTCACGTCATCCTTAATCACCTAAATACCACACAGAAAAATCACATGTATCAGTTAACAACGAACTTATCAAAATACCGTACATAAATACATGCTTATTCAAATTCAGAAACCATAACTTTTTCCTACTTACCGATCTTATATACTCATGTCATATCTTATCTCATCATTTCATACATATACAAATAGGTATTCATATACTTATATATAAACATATTCATTCACATACACGTATGCATACAATTACAGGTTCATACATTGACATACATCAATATACATTCATATCACCCAACATTTCACTTCATACTATAGCATTAAAAAAAATTCATACATGTGGTGGACGATAGGCTTAACTTTACATGATCTCGAACTTGTCTCAATAGTATCTCTTAATTATCATTGTCTTACCCTAAACACTTCAACCATACATATATATATAGACATACATATATATTTGAACACAAACTAATAATCAAATACTCTTCATATGAGTTACTTAACTAGCTTCACGAGCACTTTAGGTTCTAGTCAAGTAGAGATTTCGAGGGCATATACAGACTCCAAAAGATCCCACGAACGCGCTGGAATCTATGAAATTCCAATTCAGAGCTACTGTTCACTATGGATGACTATTCATCTGAATTTTTTTCCTCATTTCTCATGCAACTGTGCACGAAATGGAAAATCCATCACTGTCGACTTGTAACACTCTCTGAGAGCTTCGATTTGGCGGGTGGCTCGGGTCGTGAAATGAAGCGACGAGCCGGGGTCGATAAACCCATGTATGAGTATTTCTCTCTCTCATACGACCGTTTACCGACAATTCGAGGCTTCCACCGACCACCACAAGGCAGAGAGGTGTTTGAGGCACCTCTCTAGCCGATCGTACTGGCTAGCGGGTGCCGACAAGCCGTCGGTGTGACCAGTAAAGTATAAGACGTGATTTTGAGGGTGAGTGGTCGTGTGCGGTATTTAAGTTTCTTTTACCATTTTTATGAAATATAGGAAACTTTAGGTATTTATAGAAAAGTTTTGAAAATTACATTCTGACCCCCGAAAAATTGAAATCAGGCCATTGTCATGGGGCTTCCTTGGAAATTTACTTTTTTGAAGCCCTTATAATTCAAATTTAAAATAGTGTTCAACACGAAAATGGTTCGTCTCGAAAAGAAAGTGTGATGGTTTAAGAATTAGATCAATCGGAGTTCGTTTGCAATTTCTATAGCCAAAACAAGAAATTTTTATGCGTATAATGATATACTCAGAAATCAGTTAATTGTAGGAGCAAAACGGGGTTTACCGCTATGCTTATGATGCTCGGCGACCACGACACTGTTGGGCTTACAGCCTGTAGAGAGTACGGAGTAGCTCACGGGGGACTAAACCGGAGAATAAAGGAATCGCCACCCAGTGTGAACTGGGAAATGCTTTAAGGCCGCACTCACCCCTCGCAGGGGAAGACCTCAAACCGTTGGGTTCGAAATGGTCCATTACTTATGCCAGTATAATAGACGGGTTCACACAATGGTATAACCAAGTCTTATACAGCACATGCAAGATACTATTCTCGAGACATGAACTAATTCAAGTCAATTCTTACTGCATAAGAAACTATTCTTACTAGATAACTAAATCCAAAAATAGATATCCTTTTAGATTACTAATCGTGACTTAGTAACTAAGTCACTAACCATCTTGATTTTTCAAGAAAAACAACATTTCCCAATGGTTTGAACTAATCTAACAATATCTAATTCTACTGTCATTCTAGAACCTATTCTAGAAATACGTAATCATAAGTAAAGTCGGAAAACATATTCAAGTAATATGTTATGCAATGGATTAGAAGTATAATTCTATTAACAATATAGAATAAAAGAATTCAAAAATAGTAAATTCCAAAACATTACACACTGCTTTAGTTATGGATTTTTAACCCAGCAGTGTCTCTCACTACTTTACGTAATACCGAAATCCCCAACGGAGAACGGGAATTCAATAATTAAATCGAATTCCATAGTGAGAGTAGGATCCCATGAATATATTTCGACTCACAGCATTGCACGATCTCCCCTACGTATATTCATTAGGTAGACAACTCATTGTAAATCACTCACTAGTGACTCCTGATTTTGGTCCTGATCGTTTCTCGTTATGACAGCTTTGGCACGTTCATAAAGAGGCGTATCAAGGCTTCACTTGCCAATGACAAACTCAAGCTACCGGTGTAGTCCTGACAACTTTGGCATGTTCAGGATTTCCACTTTCACTTGAATTTGTCGAGAATCAATATACAACCGGCATGGATAAAATTCTATCAAATACACCCTCACTGCTTTGGCACTATCTCGGAATGCAGCCATAAAAAATTACCCATTAAACCGTATTGACAAGACGGACCAACATGCATCCAATACACATTACTTTACAGCCTTATTTTAAGCGGGGATATTTCTCAAGGAAGCATTGTTCCACATCAAATGAAGAATTTTAATCCAAATCATTTTCTAAACAATTCAATTCAAAGTTAGAAAACATAACTCAATTTAACCATTAAATTTCTGTTACATTTTCGTTAGCGTAGAACCGAAAAGTCAAGAAACATATAGATTACATGCATTTGCGAACATTAAAATTGGATTACATATCATATATCAAGCATGACTAATGTAATGGATGAAGCATCAGACCTGCTCTGATACCATTTTTGTTGGGGTTTTGGGCAAAGGGTGCGGCGGAAGCGCGTTTCGGGCGAAATCGTAATTTTAAAACTTTATCCAAAAACCGAATAAATTATTCAATATCTAATATGAATAACTTATTTATATTTCTTCAAAACACATTTATTCGATATCAAATAACGACATAAATAAGGTAGAAACTTCGCGAAAGTTTAACGAAAAATGTTTTTCCGCAAAATGACGCAAAAAGCGTTTTTGACCGAACCGACCACCCAACACTTATAGGGACTGCCCAGGTCGGCCCCAATAGTGTTATAGCAGTTCATGGGCTGCCCAAACAGTGACAAATTCAATGTTTTGACAGCCGTCACTCGGTTGGCTCAAAAGTAACCCAGTAACGCCGTTTTTGGGCATTTTCGCTTATTTCAACTCCGAAATAATTTCCGGAAATTGTTTCAACACCCAAAACACATCCAATACATTTATATGACATCAATTTCATCAACATAAACCTTGATTTTTCCAGATCTGATCCAGAACACAAAATTGCCAATTTTCATGATTTAAATCTAATTTTTTAAGATTAATCCAATTAATCTAAACACCAATCAAAGTCACCAAACATCAAGCACCCAAGAACAATTCTCGGCATTACAAGAGTGGTCATAATACTCTATAATGGAAAAATATCATCAAATGATTAAATTGGACAATAATTACCCTAGTTTCATCCAAATCACTTCACATATGCTTCATTACTTCCATATCCAACATCCAACATCAAAAGCCCCAAATTTATAAAAGGAAGAAAACCCTAGAATCAAACTAGATAACCAAGAACATGAAACAAGCTTTCAAAATCTTAAAGGGATTGAGGATTACCTTTAATCTTTAATTTTCCTAAAGTTCTCTTGAATTTTCCTTCCTTTTCTTTATTGTTTCTTCAAACCAAAAATTTGAGAACCTTTAATGGTGGAATTCGGCCATAGTGTTCCAAGGAAAGAGAAAACAAAATTTTCCCTTTTTTAAATACAAGAACCGACTTTAACAAGGGCATTTTTGTCCATGTAAAAATTTGATCCAATCAATTTAAATTAAACTTTACATTAACAAATCATATTTGGAAAAATATAGTTAAATTAAATCATGGCATGTGTCACCAATAATAATTAAACATATTTCATAACATATATGAAAAAGTTTATCAATTAATTATTCAAATATTTAACAATTAAATATCTAAATAATTAATTAATATAATTATTATTATATATGCATTTTATTTACATTAAATAACAAATACATATATTTATGGCATGTTTCAAAATCTCATTTGACAATTAATTAATGTGTATCTAATCAAATTATGTATCAAATACAAATACAAATTAAGTATTAAATGACCAAAATTCCCTAAAGCATGTGTTATCGATTAACCGATTAAACGATTCGAATTAACTCACTTAATCCGATGAAGTATTTTGAATAATCTGTATTATTCATAACGCATTGTCCAAGAGCTTAACGAGTACACTTCATATTGTGAGACTCTCTAAGTTTAGGTTTATCTGTCACGAAATCTAATTTCGTGTCCATAATTCACCCACTAATGAATTATGACGACCACAGATAATCTCGCTAAACTATGCAAGTTGAGGTCATTGCATACGTATAATCCCTCCTTCACAGGCTATCCATATTATATCTGGGTTATAGATGAGAACGTCAAATCTGTTCGGTATAATATAGTCGACTTTCAATTTACGATCTCCAAATAACACTCGGAACTGACTTCTGAAGTTATACCACGGACATGGATTTACTAGATCGTAAACACGTGAGTATACATATGCCCTGTACACAGGACTGACAGATCCTGTCTTGATACGCACAAGATATCATGAGCATCAGTCCACACCAAACGAACAGGCGAAGGTCTGATCATGAATAGATCGGTGACGTGACTGCCATCAAAGTGTGGAGGATAGCTCATATATCCCATAGTTGTTTCTGAAGTCGAAGGACCACCATGCTCGCTCAACTCGAGAAGATTCCTATTGACGTTGGTGTACCATCTATTAGGAAATCTTCAGTGAGTCTTTCAGTGTTTATCAAATAAACACGTACATGTCTATACGAGTCTCCCGAGACTCAGGGTCTATTAGGATAAACCATCGGACCAAGTCACGATATACGACATGTACTGGTCTCAGCGGATTTTACTAACCGACACGTGTTAGTAAATCTTGACCAGGAATTTTATTTAAGGATATACAACTTATAGTGATGCTTCCCAATGTCAATTACAAACAACGTTGTAACTGCGCACTACGTTGTAAATCCTATGGTATTTGTATCACTGTAGACACTGTATTTTTGCATAAAGCCCAATGTTGAGCCTCGTATGGAGGCACTACCCGAGAAGTTACGGAAGTCGCAGGAAATGGGTGTCGGAAGGGAAAATTTAAAAATTAATACCTTCTCAGAATTAACTCATTTGTTTGGCCTCGGGCTCGCTTGATTGATCTCTATTTTAAAATATTAGTCTCGGCCCAAAACCCCTGCAACCAATAAAAGCCCATTCCACCCAAGCCCAATCCAAAATAATCAAATCACATTTAACACATTCCAAAATCCCTCTAGATCCCCTTCCAAATTTAAAAATATATTGAATCCAATCCCCACCAAAATTACACAATTTCTTTCCCTAAATAAATTTAATAAAACACTTCTTTTTTTGCATGATTTGTTTACTTACATGAAAACCCTAGCATGCAACTATAAAAAGATCACAAAACCAATCCCTAAACTTCCTTCATTTCCCCCTCCTCTTTTCCTAAGACTCACATGGCACTATCAAAAACAAGAAAAACCTTCTTCAATCTCTCTTCTCTCGGCAAACTTAAAAAAACCAAAACACTCTCTAGACTCTCAACACACACGCCAATAGTAGAAAAACCTTAAATCTATCTTCTCTCGGCAAACCTAAAAAAAACCAAAAACACTCTCTCGCCTCTCGCCTCTCTCCTAGCTCTTTATTTTCTCTCTAACTTGGACACACTCGACTGAAACACTAAACAAACCAGAAACCCTAATAGCCACTCTCTTTCTTCTCTCTCTCTTCCCCATCTCTACAAAAAAACACCACAAAAGAGCAAACCCTACTCTCGGAACCATATACCGAATACACGCACATGGCCCCCTCCTTCACGTAACACACACACAGAGCTTACACGTTAAAAACCCTCGGCCATTCACTTCAACAAACACACACAGCTTACACGTCAAAGCCAGCAGCACAATAAGCCATCAACCAAGCAACAAACCCTAACTCTCCTTCTACCCTCACGTCACTCTCTCATTCAGACCGCACAAAGACCACTTGCGAAGAGACCATTCACATAAACAAAAAACCACAGCACTGACCAGCAAAGCCCCACCGACTAAAAGATAATAAGCCAAAGCAACAAATCAGTCCCACCCCTTAGCACCGAACAAAACAAAAACATACACCCAACCGATCAAAACAAAACAACAAATCAGCCCCATGCCCTCACCAAATAGTCCAAAAATCACCCCAAACCAGTCCCAAAAACAGTCTCCAAATCAGCCCAAAACAGTAGCAAAAACAATGAAGAAAACAAAAGAAAAAAAGCGACTGAAACATCAATAAAAATAGCAAAACAGCAGATAAAATGTTGAACCAGTGAACTGGAAAAGTGTTGAAACATTAACCCTTCCGACAACGATGTAACACACTTCAAAGAAGCAAGATAAAATGTAAGACCTGAGAGTACCATTTGCTATTTATTTACCTTTTCAGTTAGTTATTGTTGGTTCATTCGTATGCATCATTATGTTCCACGTCTATTTTCAATCATATTGGGTTGATGATTGCATGCTATCTCTTGCGGTATATCAGATGGAAACCCAAAAGTAAATTCTGTAGCCGAATCCGAATGGACGATAATGCAGTCTGTACTTGGGATACAACTCCACGTACTGATTGAGAAACTTTTAAGCAAATGTTTCATTTTTGTTATTTAATTTTGTGTTCATTCATTGTTTGTGTTTTATTTTTTTGTTTTGTTATTTACTTTCCGCATATTATTGATTTATATATATATTGTTAATTTAGTGCGCATGGGCTAATCATGACGGATTTAAGGTCCTCTATTCGAGGGAAATGCCTAAAGGCTACCCTTACCACGACGTTTTGCCGCACCAGACGAAGTATACTTGATTGAATGTGAAATACGTTCAATGGGCATACGAGGTCCCATATAGATGTTGGCCTTAGTTACATCTCTTTTATTATTCCGTTATTTACTTTCTGCATGTTATTGCTTTATTTATTTATGTATTGTTAATTTTGTGCGCATGGTTAATCATAAGGGATTAAAGGTCCTCTATTCGAGGGAAATGTCTAAAGGCTACCTTTACCACGACGTTTTGCCGCGTCGGACAAAATATCATTGGTTGAATGTGAAATACGTTCAATTGGGCATACGAGGTCCCATATAGATGTTGGCCATGGTCGCATCTCTTTTATTATTATGTTATTTACTTTTTGAGTATTATTGCTTTGTTTATTAATGCATTGCTATCTCGGGCGCATATGCTAATCATGATGGATTAAAGGTCCTCTATTCGAGGGAAATGCCTAAAGGCTACCTTTACCACGACATTTTACCGCGCCGGACGAAGTATACTTGGTTGAATGTGAAATACGTTCAATCGGGCATACGAGGTCCCATATAGATGTTGGCCTTGGTCGCATCTCTTTTATTATTATGTTATTTACTTTTGCATATTATTGTTTTGTTTATTCATGCATGGTTATCTAGTGCGCAAGGGCTAATCATGTAGGGGTTAAAGGTCATTCATTCTAGGGAAATGCCTAAAGGCTACCTTTACCACGATATTTTGCCGTGCTGGATGTCGGCTGTAACATCCCGCCTAAGCCAGGATGCTACCGGCAGGAGACAGGCTAATCCTGACTCCATAAGCCTCTGTCTCTGACGAAAATTCGGCATAACCTATGCTAAAAGTCATGCAACCTGGATCAAAGTCCAGCACTTCAATACAACCTATAGGGCCCGACACAATATAATACTAAAATAAACAACTCAATACATAATATAAATGGGCTCCGTGCCCGAAAATACGTATAAATAAAAACTTTTACAACCTTAACTTTGTACAACTGTACCATACAACTCAATTACTTAACAACCAGACTTATACAACTTGACCCTTATACTCCCAAGACCCGGTGATTGGCTGACTGCAACGCTGCTATCCAAATCCTCAAGCTCTAGAGACCGTGGTCGACCGATCGGGTCACCAACCTACAAAACTCAAACACATGCAAAGGCTGGATTCCATTTTATATTAATCTGAACTTTTTGTGATTAGACACATATATCAAAGTCTGATTTATCTTTTTAATCCATTGTCCATTTTTCAAGCTTATTACTAGCTACTAGTCTCTCTACTATTTATAGATAAACTTTAAGTCATGTTTCCTATTTAAATTCTACATCCATATATTTATTCACTAAGTCAAGTCTTACCATGTTTTGCTGTGCTACTATGATATCTCAATACTTACCTACTTACTATTTGCTAATCTAGTTTGGTTATTTATCATACTTATTTTTCTTTTATCTTATTGAAATATCATCAAATCGGAACTATAAAATATCCTACCTTTCAAACATTCATCTTGATATTATCAAACATGTATACATGTGTATGTAAATCATATTATCATTCACTAGTATTCCTTGTGTACATCTAAAATGATTCCTAAAATGTATGATTTCTATGCATAACGCATAACGCATAAACCACATAAACGTCACTATACCTATAAGATCTATATCTAACTATAAACCTACCTATATATATATATATATATATATATTCTTATAATAAAAACATCAATTTATATCGACTAATACATCTATAGACACAGCTAGACGTAATAAATAACCCTATAAGCTCTTATGATGTTGGTAGTCTGAATTTTATCGAAACCAGTTGGAAATGCATTTAAGAAATCCTTTGTAAACAAAATTAGTTTCAAAATCCATTTTCGTAAAATCATACCGATCATCCAGCATAACTCACTAGACGAAATATAAACGATCGCCCAATGCCCGAATCGCTAGCACAGATCGGACAATGAACGTACCGATCCCCTGCCGACAGTGGGTTAGGTCTTACCATTTCTGATGGCTTAGACCCTAACGATCACCCCGACGGAAACATATGATGAGTTATGAAAAACATAAATGCATACACCGATCGTCGGGGCGGAAACATAACAATAACCGATCATCTCAGTGGAACCACACCAAAAAAACATAAAACAACCACTGAGACGGAAATATAAAAAAATCTTATCGTATAATATTAAAAGTAATATCAAAATGTATTAAATCGATATGCAATTCTTTTAAAATCATTTCCCCCCAAAATATAAATATTTGTCAGTCAAAAATAAATTTTTTGATGCATGTTTTTTCAAAATACATACCGATCGTCCACTGCTTGGTCGCGCGCCAAGACCTAACAGTGTACGGACCATGTCGACAGGGTAGTGGGCCAGCCATTTTCTGATGGTCTGGACCAATAACTATCGCCCCGGCGGCCAACCCGGAACGTAACGTAAACGATCACCACGGAGGGTTAAAAACATAAATCATCAATCACCGTGGCGGAAACATTTTCTTTATCCTTTGTATTCAAAATCAAAACTTTGAAAACCAGAAATCAATTTTGAAGCTTTCGAAATATGGTTCAAACAATCCAGACTATCAACATCATAGAACTTCTCAGATCTCAAACTATCTTGAATTCATATTGCTTTCTTATTCCCATTCTTATCATTTTCTGAAGTTTCTAATACTGTATCATGGTTTCCTTTTTATTTCACTATTATCAACCACAAATCAATATTATGTACACAACTCATCATCAGTTAAACACCACTTATGTTCTCAATTTACTTCCTAGTGGAATCAAAACACATCTTCACACTCGCTCTAAAAAAAATTCACCTATTTTAATAATCCTAATCATATATTCCCACCATTCTAATATTATCCCACTACTAAGTATTGCTATATCACAAACATCCAAAAGACTCATCCTTCCTAACACAAATTCACAAGCACCCTTAATTTAATCACTCTTCCTAGAACCTCATCTGTGGCCAAAAACTCATAATCACTTCAACTTCAATATTTCTTCATCTAAACACCAATTCCACACACATTATCCCTAAGAATCATATATTAACACCCTAGAATCACCAAAGCCTCATTTCTAATTAAAAGAAAATTCTTTGCTGTTAAAAAGAAAAAAATCAAATAAATAAATAAATAAATAGTCTATTCCACCCAAAGCCTATTGCAAGTGAAAGCTGAGAAGTAAAAGGATGCGCATAAATTAATACAAACAAACAGGGGTGATAAAGTATTCATTGTGATAAATAATATTTGAAAAATAAATTCGATATATGAAGATTATAGCAATTGAAATTAATGTACCTGTCCATTAATACCAATTTCGAAATAACAGAAATGTAACGTGGTGAAAATGAAACCAATCAGATAACTAACGCTATATTTACATCAGTCCACATCAAAATAGAAAATACTATTTCCCCCTTGTCATCTCGTCAAAATTAAAATAAATATTGTGAGGAAGCTTACTGACTCTTGACCATGATTTGTGAAAGTAGTAAAAATGCTATCCACTTAGATCGAAGATGGATGTATTGCAGCAGATTGAAAATTCATTTCATAAAGACAAGATATAACAAGTTATTGGACATCGCACAAAATTCTTTTAAGATTATTATTTTTTTATTTATTATCATCTGTTGATGGTGTTTTCAGGCACTATAGCATTTAAGACAGCACGACGAGGACAGATTGGTAATTCCCTGACTGGTTGAGATCATCAAAGCCGACCCGACCACAACATGTAAAGACCGACCACTTTGGTTCGGATGACCGAGCACTCTAAGGTCGGCAGAAACACTCTCAGCATAAAAGACTGTCGTGACCGACCTCATGAAGACCGACCAGACAGCGAGACGTATTCAAGATGACGACACCCTATTCTTGCGGATAAGATAAGCAGATTATCCTACTCTCACAAGGAAATGAAGTCAGAATCCGAAAAGGAATAAGAAAAGAGAAGGGAGAATCGGACTAGGAATCCGTACAAGGAAAGAAGACTAAAGTTCAAATAGGAGTCTGACTTTTGTATTATTATAAATAGGAGGGCATAGTATGTGTAAAAGGCATCATAAAAACATCAACAGAAACCAGTGATCGAGATCTTCAAGCTCTGACTTGTAGAGACCCGAAAAGAGTGTTTGAGTAATAAAAGTACCATCTTTTTTGTGTCCGTGGACGTAGGTCGGATCCAAACCCACCGAACCACGTTAAATCTCTTTGTTGATCGGTGTGTTTATCTGTTTTCTGCTAAATTTGCCTTTGGTCCCCCATAACCAAACAAATTCACTATTGAGGGAGGATTTCCTCGGGAGTGATATTCCCATATTGCCCCTGAGACTAAAATCAGCCGTCAACAGTTGGCGCCGTCTGTGGGGAAACTGGACAAAAAGCAACTCGTGTAGTAAGACAAGGGCGGGAGGCGGAAACCACCAATCATCAGGAAACTCAGCCGCAGATTGGATGGAGAAGATCGAGGAGAACCTAAGGAAAGAAAGGAAGGAAAATCAAACCTGGCTAAAAACCATAGTAGACCGGTTGGAAAAGATAGAGGGAGCACACGACGAGGACGGGACTAGCCGACGAAGGAACGAAATAGCAGAGGGAAAAAGAATTGTTGATACAAGTGAGGACGACAGACCCCGGAGAAGGGGCCCCTACAGGGTAAAATCTGTAGTGGTTCAAGAAGACTCCCAAACTGAAGACATGTGGGAGGAAGAAGATGACAAATCGTCACCAAACTCCTCCTATAATAGCCCTCACGTTGCCAGGAAAAAAGGGAAAGAATGTGACGAAAGAGCACGGGAAGATACCGGACCTGAGAAGGACCACGCCCAAGACAACAGAAAAAGAGGAAGTCACAAGAGGCGGCATGGAACCAAAGACAGCAGCATGAAATCTTGGCTGCGGGAGGAACTAGCCAAATGGAGAGTATTCCCCAACACAGACATAGGAGATGCCCGGGACAGTAGAGATGAGTCCCCCTCACAGAAGAAATAAAGTCAGAAAAATTCCCAAAAAGATTCAACATGCTAACCATGACGCCATACAAAGGCCATATGTTTCTTTCCGGCTCGGGTCTGCTCTTGTACCGCCGAGACCGATGTCTCTTTCCGGCTCTTGTCTGCTCTTGTACCGCCGAGACCGATGTTTCTTTCCGGCTCGGGTCTGCTCTTGTATCGCCGAGACCGATGTCTCTTTCCGGCTCGGGACTGCTCTTGTACCGCCGAGACCGATGTCTCTTTCCGGCTCGGGTCTGCTCTTGTACCGCCGAGATCGATGTTTCTTTCAGCTCGGGGTCGGGTTACGTCCCACCGAGTCGTGCTTATTGGCCTGGGGACGGAACATTCCCCCAGAACCAAATATCTCTCTTGGCTCGGGGTCCTCAAGGACATACTCGATGCATAGGATCCGTGGGAAGCATAGCACGGGGAAGGACGAGGCCCCCGTGACGATTGCTAGCTCCAGTGATACCGGACCTAAGGAGGGATATGCCCTTAGCGTCCCGGACACTCTTTGATCCATTCATCACTTGGATCCGTGAGAGGCACAGCACGGGGATGTGTTGAGCCCCTGTAGCGTGTGCCTACTCCAGCGTGGTAAGGAGGAGCCCTCATGAAACACACAGGCTCCCCAGTGGACCGACGTGTAGAGGATGTGCCCTTACCAATCAAACGCTCTTTTTGATCCGAATCTTGGTTCGCCGGGACACTGAATTGAAAGATTCAGAATTGTGTTTTGGAGACCTCAGACGGGACGCTGTTTTGAGGCATCCATGTTGTTGTTTATGCTTGCAAAAACGTTTTTTTTTTTTTTTTTTTGGGATAGGTGCTAAGTCACCCCACCTTTTAATTTTATTTTCCAGAAATCTTGTTTTTGTTTTTTTCCGATCTGACAGAGGGACGCCCATGCCAGATTCGGTAGGGTTTCAAAAGGTTGATTCACTTCCCTTCTGAATAAAAACCCAGGGGATAGTCGACTCGGGGCTGGATTTCATTCCGCCGAGACTACTTATTCATTCAGCTCGGGGTCGGGTTATGTCCCACCGAGTCAGTTTCTTTAGACTGGGGAGGTAACATTCCCCCAGGTCTAAGTCTTTCACTCAGCTCGGGGTCGGGTTATGTCCCACCGAGTCGGTTTCTTTGGACTGGGGAGGTAACATTCCCCCAAGTCCAAGTCTTTCATTCAGCTCGGGGTCGGGTTATGTCCCACCGAGTCGGTTTCTTTGGACTGGGGAGGTAACATTCCCCCAGGTCCAAGTCTTTCATTCAGCTCGGGGTCGGGTTATGTCCCACCGAGTCGGTTTCTTTGGACTGGGGAGGTAACATTCCCCCAGGTCCAAGTCTTTCATTCAGCTCGGGGTCGGGTTATGTCCCACCGAGTCGGTTTCTTTGGACTGGGGAGGTAACATTCCCCCAGGTCCAAGTCTTTCATTCAGCTCGGGGTCGGGTTATGTCCTACCGAGTCAGTTTCTTTGGACTGGGGAGGTAACATTCCCCCAGGTCCAAGTCTTTCATTCAGCTCGGGGTCGGGTTATGTCCCACCGAGTCGGTTTCTTTGGACTGGGGAGGTAACATTCCCCCAGGTCCAAGTCTTTCATTCAGCTCGGGGTCGGGTTATGTCCCACCGAGTCGGTTTCTTTGGACTGGGGAGGTAACATTCCCCCAGGTCCAAGTCTTTCATTCAGCTCGGGGTCGGGTTATGTCCCACCGAGTCGGTTTCTTTGGACTAGGGAGGTAACATTCCCCCAGGTCCAAATCTTTCACGCAGCTCGGGGTCGGGTTACGTCCCACCGAGTCGGTTTCCTTGGACTGGAGAGGTAGCATTCCCTCAGAGCCAAGTATCTCACTCAGCTCGGGGTCGGGTTATGTCCCACCGAATCGGTTCCTTTGTATTGGGGAGGTAACATTCCGCCAGAACCCGAGTCTTTTACTCAGATCGGGGCTGGGCTGTACCCCTCCGGTTCATGACGACCCCTGAAGGGTCTCGAAATTCTTCGGGCAACAAAAAAAAAAGAGGAGAAAGACACGAAAGACACATAAAACACATATATGTATATCAAAATACAACTTGAAGTTTTATTACAAAAGGTTAAAGTGTACACAGGGCCCCGGTCGGGTTACCCTTTCTCATTCAGCCCGCACAGGGGCAAGAATTTCTTCCTCGACTGGCTCAGATGGCGGAAGGACTGGCTCGATCTCAGGAGGAGGAGCAGCTGCTTCATCCTCGGTAGCACGGGAGACCTCTACTTCAGGGACGGGATGAGGGATATCAAAGCAAGCCTCGCCGGGGGCTGGAACAACATGTCGCTCTTCTTGGGGAACCCCGGAATCCGGAACCATTGAGATCGGATCGGGATCCATCACCTCCTCGGTAGGGGGAGGAAGCCACTTCCGAAACTCCTCCTCATCTATGTCCCCTTGCAAAAACTGATGGCCGCATGAATAGGGTCCATGTTCAGACTGGGCAGCACCATCGGTATCAGATCAGCACAATCACTAACCCCCTCAAGGCGGATGGCCTCCTTCTCGGCCTCGAGATCGGCCTCTCTCTCCTCAAGCTCGGCCTCCTTTCTCTCAAGATCATCCCGGGCCCGCGCCATTTGTTCTTCATTGGCCTTCAATTTTGTTTCAACACTGGCCACCTTGGCCTTCAAAACGCCAATTTCAGATTGGGCGGTCTTCAAATCCTCCCGAGCATTGTCAGCGAGCTTTCGCTCCAGCGCAGCAGCAGCCTTTAGAGCTTTGTTTACTTTGAAGTTCTCAATGGCAGTCGACTCAAGGTTCTGAATCACCCCCTCCCGATCAGCCAATTTAGCCTCCACTTCCGAAAGGCGATTCTGAAGTCTCTGGGCCTGACCACCCTCGGACAATAGGCTCAAAAGAAGGTCCTTATTCTTCGCCATGAGGTAAGTAGCCTGCACAAAAACAAAGAAAGTCAAGATACGAGATGAAGAAGACCGGGAACAGAAATCGGAAAAGAGAAGAGAATAAAACTACCTTTGCCATCTGAGAGCTCATCTCGGTCACTACGGCTTCGGGAGAGATATCCTCATATCTCGAGACCTCCCCCGGGGGAATGACCTCGGCCAAGTCATTAAAAGTCGGTACTAGATGTGAAGTGGCCTCCCGGATGCTTTCTCCCAAATCATCCACCCCGAGGATCACTGAACCCTTTTGCTTCTTGGAGGAGCCCACAGATGATTTTTTCCCCCGGCGAGCATCTTTTTTCTTGCCCGGGACAGGCTCTTCCTCCTCCTCTCGGACTAGCTCGATCTCTTCCGACCCGAACTGACGCCTCTTCTTCCTAAGAGGCTTCGGCGGACTGACAAGACGAGCAGATCCTGACGACTGCGCGCCGGGAGAAGACAGATCACGAGCAGCCGGTTGAACTTCCCCTGAGACGCCCCCTCAGCCCCAGCAGTGTCAGGTTGTGCCCGGGAAGTTCCAGCTTCCGCATGACCGGCCTTGTTCATAGTATCGGCCAACTTCTCAAGATACTTAGGCCTCTTCGACATAGCTACAAAAAAAAAGAGAGGAAAAGGAAAATCAGGACCCGAGCATATAACAAAGATATCAAACATGATGAACAGGGAAATCAAACTAAAACAGTCAGCAATAATCTACCTATCCGACCTGAGACCTCCGAAGGGACGGTCCGAGTAAGGCCTGACTCAACAAAGGCCACATCATTAACCAATTCCCTCCAGTGGGCAGCATACCGACGAGCCCAGCCTACCCGCCTCCGAACCTGACGAGAAACCTTGGGAGCATCTCGCCAACAAGCTGGGAGGAACCAGAGAAGTCAGAAACCTAAACAACTAAGAACGGGAATAAAGAAAGAAAGAAGGGGTATTAAACTCCTAACCTCCAGCCCTGAAGATGTCCGGAACCGAGACGTCCTCATCAAACGATCTCAGGACCCGACCCCAATCCCCGGTAGCCCAGAACCAAAGGTCCTTGAAATTCTTGTTAGAATCGGGGAGTTTTTGGACAAGATTGGATGAGCTATCATAAGCAGAGAGGTAATACCAACCGTAGTGAGTCTTTGGGTTAGACTTCAAACGGTATAACCTCTTCACCTCTTCCAAACAAGGTACACCTAAACCTACCCGGTGCCAGACCACATATATGCCGGCCAGAATCCTCCAGCTATTCAAACTCAATTGGCAAGGGGCAATCTCCATCTCGGCCAGCATCCAAGCAAAATAACGTTGCATCGGCAGCCGTAGCCCACACTCAAAAAAGACAGGAAGAAGCGCCACCGAACCCTCATCAGGCTGACTAGCACGATCCATCGGGCCTGGAACTTCAAGGGCAATATCTATTGGGATGTCATATCGTTGCCGCAACAGCGCCAGATCATCCTCAGTTATCTTAGAGGGTCGGTTCATGTCCAGAGACGACGACCCAAGTTCACCGGGCTCTGGGTCCTTCCGAGGAACCCTCTGATGGTAGGAGTCTTGTTCAATCTCAGAAGGAGTTGGGGTAGTGTCAAGGTCTTCTACACTAGGTGCCCCCGAGCCCGAGGAGAGCTCCTCAGCAGGGGGAGTTGAGGAGCTAAAAGAAACTACCAGAGAAGGAAGGAGAAGTCAGTCTACGGCTAAAAGAAACTACCCATGGTTTCCATGTTAGCTGAAGCAGATGGTCTCTAAAAGTGTCCTAAAGCAGAACCCAGCAAACCGTAAATCTTTTCCTAGCAAACACAGATTCATAAAACACATAAAAGACAGAGGTCGTTCAGAAGACTTACTTGTTCTTCTCAGAAGAGGCAGAAGGTTGTTCAGTACGGGTGTGCCCGTTCCTTATTTTCACAGCACGGAGGAAGAAAAAGACCACGGTTGAACTTCGAAAGCATGGAGTCGGGCAAATCACATAGATATTTGCAGAAAAGAAGAAGAAATTTCCGAAAAAGATTGAACAGTGAAAGCCTCGCCCTCTTATAGTCATGGCAAAGACGCTCGTGACCATTAGATCTAAGGGAAGAGCCCGGATGAACGCCAAGCGTCGACTGCAAAAGGGGTCTCCCAAGTTTAAACAGACGGCTGAGATTAGCTCACTGTGAAGACGCCTCTGCACGGTCGATTCGTCCCCTTTTTTGGCGGGAACCCGTCGGATGTTTGACAAATGTCGAAACTAGAAAAAACCCTAAAATTGATTTGACAGGCATTTAAGCGGACATGACTGTTGCGTGTCTCAAGGCAAAGCGCTTGAAAAGAGGCAACAAAGCATTTCTCAACCCCGGACCGACCTCCAACAGAGCAAATCAGAAAACACCTTCTTTATATAGTTCCCGGCACCAACTTGCACGCTTGTTGGAACCGAGAACTAGGGGACAGATGTTGATGGTGTTTTCAGGCACTATAGCATTTAAGACAGCACGACGAGGACATAAGGGTAATTCCCTGACTGGTTGAGATCATCAAAGCCGACCCGACCACAACATGTAAAGACCAACCACTTTGGTTCGGATGACCGAGCACTCTAAGGTCGACAGAAACACTCTCAGTATAAAAGACTGTCGTGACCGACCTCATGAAGACCGACCAGACAGCGAGATGTATTCAAGATGACGACACCCTATTCTTGCGGATAAGATAAGCAGATTATCCTACTCTCACAGGGAAATGAAGTCAGAATCCGAAAAGGAATAAGAAAAGAGAAGGGAGAATCGGACTAGGAATCCGTACAAGGAAAGAAGACTAAAGTTCAAATAGGAGTCTGACTTTTGTATTATTATAAATAGGAGGGCATAGTATGTGTAAAAGGCATCATAAAAACATCAACAGAAACCAGTGATCGAGATCTTCAAGCTCTGACTTGTAGAGACCCGAAAAGAGTGTTTGAGTAATAAAAGTACCATCTTTTTTGTGTCCGTGGACGTAGGTCGGATCCAAACCCACCGAACCACGTTAAATCTCTTTGTTGATCGGTGTGTTTATCTGTTTTCTGCTAAATTTGCCTTTGGTCCCCCATAACCAAACAAATTCACTATTGAGGGAGGATTTCCTCGGGAGTGATATTCCCATATTGCCCCTGAGACTAAAATCAGCCGTCAACATCAACATTTCTTTTTAAATACAATTAGGGCTCTGACTCGGTTATTTCCTTCAATTTCAAGGTTGTAATAAGCTTTGATTTACTTTAATATTCTCCTCCACATAGTTTTTAGTCAAATTCCAAATTTATTTGCACAAATCAAAATAAACCCATAAACATTCTAACCTAAGAAAATCACAGCATAGAATACTTACAAATTGGGCTCTTCTCTCTCTTGATTTCTTCTTCTCTCTCGGTTCTGCTCATTCTTTTTTTTTTCCACTATTTTTGGTCTGCACCTTCTTCTTCCTCTCCTCTGTTTCGATCTCTTTCGGTCTCTCTGCTCTCTATTTCTTCTTTTCATTCTTTCTCTGACTCACGACTTCCCTCTCCATCTCTCTTTCATGATAATTCTTTTCTTCTTTGTTTTTCTGCATAAGACCGATTGTGTGTGTGTTTTTGTATCCGGTGTGGGTGCGTGTGTGAAACATGTGTGAGTGGGTGTTAATTAGGTGTGTGTGTATCTAGAATATGTGTGTGTAGAAATTTCTAGGTTTTTATTTATATTTGGTAATAAATTCCAATTTGGTCCATCAATTTATTATTATTGCCTTATAATTAATTTAATTGAAAAATTTTCTATTTTACTATATAAAAAATAACCTCGTGTTCGACGCGACCCCACACCCGAAAAATAAAATTTAATCAAACGCATTAAAATAATTCGGGATATTACATCGGCCTTCGTCGCATCTCTTTTATTATTATGCTATTTACTTTCCGTTTGTTATTGCTTTATTTATTTACGCATTACTATCTCGTGCGCATGGGCTAATCATGTTGGGTTAAAGGTCATCCATTCGAGGGAAATGCCTAAAGGCTACCTTTACCGTTATGTTTTGTCGCGCCGGACGAAGTATGCTTGATTGAAAGCAAAATAATTTCAATCGGGCATATGAGCTCTCATATAGATGTCCGCCTTGGTCGCATCTATTTTATCATTCCGTTATTTACTTTCCGTATGTTATTGATTTGTTTATCCACGTATTGTTATCTCGTGCGCATGGGCTAATCATGTTGGGTTAAAGGTCTTTTATTCGAGGGAAATGCCTAAAGGCTACCTTTACCATAGTTTGCCGCGCCTTTCTTCTACTGATTTCGCTATTCATCTTTTTTGGTTGTTATTTTTATCACTTTTCATTTTCGCATTCATGCCATGTTTATGCTTGAGTGTTGCCTCTCGCGGTATATCGGATGGAAACCCAGATATAAATTCTGTAGCCGAATCCGAATGGACGATAGTGCGGTCTATACTTGGGATACAACTCCACGTACCGCTTGAGAAACATTCACGCATGTGTTTGTGTCATTTTAGATACCACTTTAGTAATCTCGTTTGAACGCGTTCTCAAATGCTACTTGAACGCATGCATTCGACCTTATACCGTTTGAACGAGTTTCCAAACGCTACTCGAAAACATGCATTATTTTTACCATTCGAACGCGTTTCTGAACGCTACACGAACGTGCATGCAGTTAATTGACTTCTCTTCCTCATATTTCATGCATGTTTGCTTCTTTAGTCATTTCTTTTGCATTACATACTTAATCATCTCACTTTATTATTGACGCTTTTTACCGTTATTATTTATTTACATTTTCACATTTATTTATTTGATATGTTTATGGAATTATGCGCTCGGTTTTATTTTATTACTTTTATGGGTGTGCAAACTTGGGTGTTGATTAAATTATCTTGCATGTGTTTCATAAGACTTGGTTATACTATTGCATAAATCCATTCATTACAATTGGCATAAGTAAGGGACCATTCAGAACCCAACGGTTTGAGGTCTTCCCTTCCGAGGGGTGAGTGCGGCCTTAAATCATTCCCCCGCGGGCTATTCCGTACTCCCAACCGGGCCACGAGCCTTAACATCGTCGCCCACCTCTGTACCATGTCTATAGTCTGGCGACTCCACTAGGGATAGAGAATCGGCCCCGAAATAATGTCTTGTAATGTCTGTGGTTTTTTTCTTTAGTTAACATTGTCTCTTATATTTTGTATACCTTTTTTTTACCTTGATGGCGTCATGTATCGTAAAGTCGCTTTCGCTCGGAGCGGCAGATCATTATATGGCATCATCAATCGTTGGCACGTACCTTAGGGTATAAAAAAGATGCGCTCATTTGGTCGCCCGAACCCTTGAGTGGGGAGACCTAGTTGTGGGCAACCCTTCACCGGCGGGAGCCTTTATCCATATCCCTATAAACCCGCATGTGAACCATGGTTGTATGACCTATAGAAGCCACCCTTTATACTTGTGTTTGGGACCATCATCATTTGGATCTAGTTGGACTTCTCGTCATAAGATACGAACTTGTTATACCGTTTAAACTGGGACGAGTTTATGTCTTATGCCGATTGGACCAAAAGTTTTCAAAATACTGATGGGCCACTTTGTGTTTGGGCCCTCTATCATTTGAAGTTAATTAGCCACATTACCGTAAAAGTGCAAACCTGTTGGGCCTTTTTCAACTGGGACAAGTTTGCACCTCGCAATAATATGATTGAATGCTTTGAAATGATAATGGGCCAACTTGTATGAAAACCTTGTTGGGCTTTGAAAATCCAATCATCATCCAAATATGCTAGAAGCATGAGTCCGATATCCGCACTGGCTTTCATCCAGAAATGATACGCCTTGTTACGACATATTTGTATACTTTTGGATATCTCCAAGTCCATCCCCACAACCGTGATTACCAAAGGCCCAATTCATCGTTTCTAGACAATGACGCGATCCCCATAATAGGCTTAGTCTATGTTGTAAATGGGCTGTCTTTGTCTTTTACCGATGGAAAGGGACTGCGGTAGCCAAGGTTCACCCCTGTAGCATATGAGAAAACGATTTTGTGTACCCCAAATTGGTGCATGGAATAAGCCACACCTAGGACATAAATGGACTTACTGCAAGTGTGGAAGAAATAAGGTCAGAATTATATATAATGTTTTGACAACCACATACATCTTATATATCTCAAGCATCACATGCATACACGCATCATGCTAACTCATAGTTTCGACATCCATCATAGATATTCGTTGGGTCAGAAAAGAAGGAAGACTCGTTAAAAAATAGTTAGCAAACATGAGTGAGACAGATAATGAGGTTTCCCGCATGGATCAATTAGATACCAATATCACTAAGATTACTGAGCAGTTGTAAGCCTTAGCCACAGCCGTGGCCAGTTTGGCAGTGCCCCGCACAGGGGGAATAGAAAACAATGAGAATGTTAGGCGTAAGGAGCCTCCGAATAGGGTGAGTGATGAGATCCCCGCTTTTGATGATGACATGGCAGAGTATGCCATAGGATTAACTACGGCGACAATTTATCTGGGATAAAATTCAATTAATAAAAGAGAGAGAACGATGAATTCGGAATTAATCGATAAAATAATATATTCGATATATTAAATTAAATTAGATTTCATAACAGAATTAAAATTGGATTTTAATTCGGGCGAACGAATTAATTTAGAATTAATTCGCGAGCGACTTTCGTAATAATTTTGCGGGGAATTATTATTTAATTAAATTTGATTTAATTAAGTCGCAACGGAAAATTTGTTAATTCGAAATTAACAAACCCGAGCCCAGAATGTGTTTGCAGGCCCACTCGGATTTTGAATTAAAGTGGGGCCAACAAGTCACAACTCAAGTCACATCACTTGTCCATCAAGTGTCAATTTGGTGATGGAAGTGGTTGGAGGCTTTAAATGCATTTTTCCTTCCAAAACTTTACTTTTGCTTTTTGGAAAAGCATATACATAAATTGAGTTTGAATTTTGAAAGTGTGGTAATTGTTTTAGAAACCAAAAAATTACCAAAATACAACTTCCTCTCTTTCTTCTCTCCTTGGCCGAAAATGACTTCTATTTTCTCACCTCTTGGGCGTGAACCTAGGGTTCATTTCCTTTGATTTTTATTGCAAAATCTAAAGAGCTAGCACTCAAAGGATCATACAAATGTGATAGGGAAACATTCCCTAGAGTTTGGAATCAAAGAACAAGCTTGGAAGCTAAACATACATCAAAGAGAGGAGCTTGGAGCAACTTCTCAAAGGAAAAGTTTTGAACTCTACACCTACATCCAATCCGCTCAATGTAAGTATTTCCGTTACTTCTTTGCGTATTCACTTGTTTTATGCTTAATGATCTTGGTTATTGTTCTTAGAGAACCCAACAGAAACACTAAACACCCTCACACACAATACAAGTTCTTTAATTAAGCGTTTATATAAACTTCAGATCATATTAAAATGCATCAATTTCACAAACATAACCCACACTTATTAAACATCTTTCATAGCCGAATCAGACTACCCCATCATCCTCCAAGTTTAGCTCAATTTGCCAACAAGCACTACTAACCCAAGGACTTATCTTATTAACTTTCTAACGCCAAGTAGACACCTTACAACTTCATATTATTTCTAAAAAAAACATCCCTCCCTACTCACGGCGCCACAAGACACATTTTGCCCTCCTTAGCCCACGGTTCTATTGACAGTTCACCCCTCTTGTTGTTCACGGTTCAGCCCTATTTTTTTAAGCGCAATTCACCACAACATTGTAACACTCATGTTGATGGTGTTTTCAGGTCCTATGTTATTTAAGGAGCACAGCGGGGGCAAAAAGGGTAATTCCCTTCTTGATCGAGATCATTAATGCCGACCCCACCACATGAGTGTTATAAAGCCAACAGGTATAGACCGAGCATTTGATGATTGGTGACCGACCATTTTGGTTCAGATGACCGAGCATTATCAGATCGGTAGCAGCATTCTCAGCTCAAAGGACCATCATGACCGACCTCATAAAGACCGAGCATATGGCGAGACGTGCTCCAGAAGAGAAGACATCCTATTTTTACGGACAAGATAATAAGTTGTCCTACTTTCGTTGGGTAAACTAGTAAGTCAGTATCCTAGTAGGATAAAGGAAGTGAAAGTAGTTTTTGACTAGGAATCCTTATGGAAAAGGAAAATTATTTCAACTAGGAAATTCTTGTAGGAGAATGAATCTGATTTCTACACTATTATAAATAGGATGGTAGAGTGTGCGTAAGAGGCATCAGAATCAATATCAAGATCATTACGATCAGACTTGTAAGCACAAGAGATATCAAAGAAGTATATCTCGGTAATAAAAGTATCATTCGTTTTGTGCCCGTGGACGTAAGTGGGATCTGATCCGCCGAACCACGTTAAATCTCCTTGTTGATTGGTGTATTTATCTGTCTTTTGCTAAATTTGCTTTTGGTTCCCCCTTAACCGAACAAATTCACTATTGAGGGAGGATCGTCTTGGGAGTAATATTCCCATATTGTCCTGAGACCAAAATCAGCCATCAACAGTTGGTGCCGTCTATGGGGAATTTGCGACAAAAAGAAATTCACGAAAAAGACAATGTCAGAAGACGGAAATCATCAGTCATCAGGGAGTCCAGCTACGGACTGGATGAAAAAGATGGAAGAAAGCATGAAATCCATGATAGATCGACTGGAGAGAATAGAAGGGATGAATAACGAGAGA
>SKCR01037912.1:0-76966 GCA_019454045.1 Zanthoxylum bungeanum | reverse complement strand
GGAACATATATGGTGACTTGGTTGTTTAACGTCGTTGGAGAATGCACAACGAGAACAGATGTGGAGGTTTGGATGGTTTAACATCGCTGGAAAATGCACAGCTGAAAAGTTTAAACTATTCCAGAACAGCTCAAAACATCTAAAGAAAACTTGCCAAATCACCCCATAACAAAACCCCGAAAAAAGTCAGATGTGGAACTTGGTGCAAATAAGGGATAAGAATTAGCATTTCGTCGTCACTGATATTGTCAAGATTGCCAAAGAAGATGCGGCGCGTGAGGCTCTCACATATATAGCGGTGTGTGTTCCCCACGCGCCGACTTGAACGACGACTCTAAAAGTGAGATACTAGAACCCAGAGAAAGATTGGCTCTGATACCATGTGAGAATTTGTGAAGGAAAAATTGTGTATTAAAATTTGCTTGATATAAAACTTACAATGAGAGGCCTTTATATAGGCATTATAAATACACAACTACCAACTACACAATTAATGCTTGGTTGAATATAATCTAACAATAAATACTAATTAGCTTCTCAACTAATTCCAACACTCTAGTTGGTGCTCAAATCAAATTGCCTCATGATAACGATGTTTCGTGATTGGCTGGTCCCTTCAGAGCTTCCTCATCTTGATTTTGGTTAACGTACACTGTTGTTTGGTTTCAGCAGATTAATTCTAGACCTATCAGTTATAGAGAGCATAATCGAAAAGTGGGGGAAAATAGAGAAATAAATGACAGAAAAATCAGAAAATTATAGGGGATCAATATCCTTTATCCCAATGATTGTTCAGAGAATCAGAGGTTTGCTTCAATACTAAAACTAAAGACTTATTAATAGTGGCCAAAAAACAAATTGGAATAGGAAGTCAAATATGAAAATTTTAGGATTCAAATATGAAAATTTGTCTCCTAAAAGGTAAAGTGTAGTCCAACATATAAAAAGAAAACAAAAAAGATATCCTAGATAAACTCTAAGTCTTACGTAACTCTCTATAATGTCTTATTAATAGTGGAGATCCACGAGGGAAGCCCGAGGAAAATTATATATGCAATCAATTAAAAGCATGATGAAGATTGTTAGAAATAGGAAAGTATCTTTAAGATTGCTAGAGATATGGTGATTGATTGTAATTGATTTTTGTATAGATCTATTTACCTTTTATAGAGACGGCTGAAGACTATATAAAGCTTATTCTTGTATAGTTTAAATCAAGAAAATAAAAAGTTTTCTCCATTTCTTCATGGTATCAGTATGTTGATCCTAGGGTTTCTTCACTTTTTTTCAGTCGTCACTGTTCATGCGCACTATTCATTGTTCACGCTTCATTGTTCACGCGCACTGTTCACTGTTCACGCATCACTGTTCACGCGTCACTGTTCACGCGTCACTGTTCACGCGTCACTGTTCACGCGTCACTGTGAATGCATCACTGTTAACTATTTCGACGACATCCCTGAACTCAGACGGCGCCGATCTCCCCCTCTTCTGAGCCGCCCTCCTCTCTGTTTTCACTGCCATGGCCGAGTAGATCAAGACTGTTACTTTGTCTAAAGCCGAATATGCAGCTTTCCTCCAGTATCAGGCCTCTCAATCATCGTCCTCTGCTTCCGTTGCTCATACTGGTAATTCTGTTGCCTGCATCACTCAGTCATCACTCAGTTATCATCGTTTATCTGCTCCCTATTTTGCTTTTGTCTCCACCTTGTCTTCTGTTCCTCTTCCTAGAAATGTCCATGAGGCCTTACCTGATCCAGGATGGAAACAAGCAATGATGGATGAAATGGCTACCTTACACTCCAGTGGCACTTGGGATTTGGTTCCGTTACCCCCTGGAAAATCTACAGTTGGTTGTCGATGCGGTAAAAGTTGGTCCTGATGGGCAGATTGATCGACTCAAGCTTCGCCTGGTTGCTAAAGGTTATACCCAGATATTTGGTTTGGACTATGGTGACACTTTTTCTCCTGTAGCCAAAATTGCTTCCATCCGTTTGTTTCTCTCCATGGCTGTTATGCGTCACTGGCCGCTCTATCAACTAGACATCAAGAATGTCTTTCTTCATAGAGACCTCCAGGAGGAAGTCTATATGGAGCAACCACCTGGTTTTGTTGCTCAGGGGGAGTATGCTCTGGTTTGTCGACTTCGTCGCTCTCTGTATGGTCTAAAGCAGTCTCCTCATGCTTCGTTTGGGAGATTCAGTACTGTCATTCAGAAATTTGGTATGATTCGTAGCGCGGGGACCACTCGGTTTTCTATCGACATTCCAATGGCCAATGCATTTACTTGGTTGTATATGTGGATGATATAGTCATTATTGGAAGTGACCAAGAGGGCATTCGACAGCTGAAAACACATTAATTTAATCATTTTCAAACTAAGGATTTGGGACCACTCAAGTACTTCCTTGGCATAGAAGTAACTCGGTCTCATAATGGTATAGTCATCTCTCAGAGAAAATATGCTCTAGACATTATTTAGTGGAAACTGGCATGTTAAATTGTAAACCTATTGACACGCCCATGGATCCGAATGTTAAACTTCTACCAAAAGAGGGGGAGCCAGTGGAAAACCCTGAGGAGTACAAGAAACTAGTTGGAGAGCCGCTAAAAGATCCTGGACGAAACAGACGGTTGGTTGGAAAGTTGAACTATCTTACAATTATTCGCCCAGATATCTCATTCGCAGTCAGTGTGCTTAGTCAGTTCCTACAAACTCCATGTGAGACATACGCATTCTTAAATATATCAAGAAAGCGCCAGGACAAGGATTATTGTATGAAGATAAAGGTAATACTCAGATAGTTGAATATTCTGATGCAGATTATGTAGGCTCTCCGTCCGACAGGCTTTCTACTACAGGATATTGTGTTTTAATTGGAGGTAACCTAGTATCCTGAAAAAGTGAGAAACAAGTTGTTGTCGCCAGATCTAGTGCAGAAGCAGAATATCGAGCTATGACCTTGGCAACATGTGAATTAGTATGGTTAAAACAGTTGTTACAGGAATTAAAGTTTGGAGGTGGGACACAAATGAAGCTAATTTGTGACAATCAGACAGCTCTACATATAGCATCTATCCCCGTGTTTCATGAAAGGACCAAGCACATAGAAGTTGATTGGCACTTTATCAGGGAGAAAATTTTATCTGGATGCATGGTCACTAGCTTTGTCAACTCTAAAGGACAATTAGCGGACATCCTTACTAAGTCTCTTCGCGGTCCTCGTATTGATTTTATTTGTAACAAGCTTGGTGCATATGATTTATATGCTCCAGCTTGAGGGTAAGTGTTAGAAATAGGAAAGTATCTTTAAGATTGCTAGGGATATGGTGATTGATTGTAATTGATTGTTTGTAGATCAATTTACCTTTTATAGACGGCTGAAGGCTATATAAAGCTTATTCTTGTATAGTTTAAATCAAGAAAATAAAAAGAGGATTTTCTCCATTTCTTCAAAGACCAATGACATGTAATACAAATAGGAGGAAAACATTCTCCATACCAAAAGGATTACGAGGCAAATCCTTGCTGATACTGTAAGAGCTAGACGGAGATGGTTCCACTGTCTGTTGCATACATAAAACACAGAAGCCAAGAAAACAAATTAGATGAAAAGATATATACAGGAACTCTATTCGAAATCTACTGGCATATTAGTAGAAATTGGAAAAAAAAAGATCAAAAATAGTTTGTTTTGTGTGTGTACACAAGTGTTCTCGAATAAGGATATCTAAAAAATATAAGGATGGTATATTGTGAGAAATCGGATCATAAATTCATAATCATTAACTTTTGTGCAACAAAGCTTCATTGTGTCATTCCTGCTATTAATGTTTTAAGTTTTTCTGCAATGATTGAAGGAACTCTATAAATGGAAAGGAAATGAGTTGAAAGTATTTATTGCACGGATTGAATAAAAGAAAGGAGCGGGGGCATCTATTTTTCTCGTTTTAAATCTGAATAGATTTGAATTTAGATCATATTTATCGATTTATTTATTTATTTTGGTTAAAGGCTTTTATGAAATTCATAACTTGAGTCTGAATGATATGTTTTTTTTTTCTTTTATTTAGCATTTGAATACAAGTGCTAAAATCAGTTTTTTGATATATTAGGCACTTGGAGAAGCAAAAAAAAAATGGTGGTAGTTAGACCTAGTGCAAAGGCACTAGGGATTTGTGAGGAACTTTTGAATAAAATCATACCACCAGATCTTGGGTATCTAGGACTTATGAAACTATTTGACAATAAAGCTGCCATAACATAGCCCAGAAACTAATCCATCATGATGGAACAAACAATGGACATTTTAACAAAGAAAAACTAGATACTAGACTGATTTTCACTCTAAAAATGAGTGCCTCAAGCAATTATCTGACATATTGACTAAAAAGACTGCCAAACATGAATTGTGATTGAATTATAGACGAGCTAGGAATGAAAACTATCTTGGCACCTGCTTGTGAAAGAGTGTGGACAGAGATCAAGGCAATTTGTGTGTACATTTTGTGATTAATTTCTCTTACTTTAAAATTAGTTTTCCTTATCTTGTATCAATAGTTGACTTAGAGATTCCAGCATTTTGTGATTAATCTCTCTTACTTTAAAATTAGTTTTTCCTTATCTTGTATCAATAGCTGACTTAGAGATCCCAGCCCTAAAATCAGCATCCTAAGTATGAAAATTTCTAGTAAAATCCCAAGTGTATTTGTACTTATTGTCTATCTAATATGAATGTGATAAAGTATTCTTCCTCTTTGTATCATTTCAACCATGTTTCTTCATGGTAACTACTTGTTCACATTTTCATAATCAATTTCTCATTTTATCAAAACTTGTGTTTCACTGGAAAAAGGAAACAAAATCAATGTAAGGTACATGAATTTAGATGATACAAACAACATATTGTCATCACACAAGTCGTAGATATGATGTGATGTATACAGAAGCAGAACCCTGACCGCTCTTGCTTGTAAAGATTATCTAAAACTCTTATCCAAGCATAATCATTTGAGCATAATGTAAGAGTTTAAATGACACAACATTGGAGTGATGGGAGTATTAGATAATTAAATCAGATGTCAGTAAAGATTTAACTAATTATCCAATTTGACAAAAGTTCGAACTGACTAAGGGGTCGTGGGTTAATTTTATATGATCTTTTTTTACATATACCCAGAAATCTCTAGAGCTTTCTACATTTACCAAGTTCTACACCGTGACTACACCGGATCCCACAACATTAGTAGTTAGCAAACCAGTGGGATACTGGGATATAAATACCCTAGGTAAGTGGCCCCAAGGGGTTCTGAATAGCTGTTTTAAGTGTTGTTTTTTATTCCGTTGTCGACATCTATGCTGTCAAAGGCGCCGCCTAAGCGGCGCTTAGGCAGACGCCTTGACAGTTTTAAGCTGAAAACGCTTAAGCGGGCTGCTGGAAACAAGTTTGACTGTTTGAGAGCTGTGCCCATGTGGTCAAGTGCCCATTGAAAGCTGTGGCCATGCATCAGAATTGAAAGCTGTTTAAAGAGAGAGCATTGCCAGTAAATGCACATGAGAATGTACAGCTGTACTTGTACTGTTTACAATATAAATTTATTTTATTTTTTTGATAAATTCATTTATATGGTGCGACTTTTGTGGGCATCTTTGGAGGCATTTGAATCAAAAAGTCAAAAAGTAGTAAATTAATTTTTGTGGAGTGAGGGCATCTCAATAAATTGATGTGACTTTTGTTATACTGCCATGTGACTTTTGTTAATGAGCACTTTATAAAGCCACACCAAAGGCAGTATTAAATTCATTTATATAGAGTATTTGTTTAAGCACTTAATTAATTATTGGTATCACTTGTTTGATTTATTTATTTAAGTTATAAAACTTTATATAATAGATAAAAAAATCTGTATAGTTGACTAGTCAACCAGCTCTTTGACAAATTAAAGGGGCGCTTTGGCAACGCTTGGGCGGGTTAAACTATCAAAACGCCATGCACCGCCTACCGCCTTTGACAGTGTCGACTCGACATCTAATTCACTTTTGTAACTTTCTTATTTTGTTAATCATATATAATTTTCAATAAAGAAAACAAAAATACCAAATTTGATAAAAAGAAAGACACTGTCAGTTTTCTTCTATTGTTTTGCTGATATGTTTGGCGTCAGGTAGAGAATGTGGGATCTACTGAATGTAAATAGTAAGAAGTAGCGAATATTATCAAAAAAAAGGCTAGAAAGCATCAGGTTTTGTACTCTTCTAGTTTAATGAAAGTACCTGTTCTTTATACACCCTTGTCTCATTTGACTGTTGTAATTTATACTCAACAGCTGACTGTATCTTCTCAACAATGATTTCCTGATTCAAAAGGCTCACCTGCATATCGATAAACAGTTCCTCTTATTTAAAGCACATCAACATATACTCTTTTTTCCTTTTTCTTTTTTTTGGATAAGAAGAAAGTGGACAGCAAGTCTACAAGCATCTGCTTAGTCTGTAGAGTAGACCACAAGAAGACAAGGATAACCACGAGAACCACCAAAAGTCGAAAAAGATACAAGAATTGAGAAGTTGTCGAATTTCAAACTATCAAAAGAAAAGAAGTATCCAAATAATTGAATTAAGGGTTTAATATCAACCTCAAAAGAGTCAAACCAATCTTCAATGCATTGAGAAAATGTTCTCACGGCCAGGAATTAATTCTACAATTATTGTTTTCTGGGGGAATGGGGGTTGTGCGGAAACATGGCAGACAAGTAAGATAATACTACAAAATCAAGAATATGTCCATGCAAAAGTGACCCTTGGAAAGCAAGGTTAGAGATGTCCACACAAGCTTAGAGAGGAAAAAGACTTAACAAAAATGGAACCCAAATGAGAAGAGTATAATTTCACTTTTCACAAAGATACAAAGCTTCTTCTTATTTTAGTTTCTTTCTAACCACGCAACCACAAAAGGAAAAAAAAAAAGCCATAGACACACATCATAAGGGAGTTAAGACAATGGCCTTCCTATGTAGAAAGAAAGCCTTTTCAAGTGCAGAGAATAACAAGATGAGGGGGCTGCCAGAGCTATGATGTCAAAGGCGATAGGCGGGGCAAGGCATTTTGATAGTACAACCCGCCCAAGTAATGTCCAAGTGCCACCTTGAACACTCGTCAAAGGAAGGGTTGACCAGTCAAACATGTATAATTTTATCAAATATATAAAGAGCATAATTTAAAATACCTAAGCGCCGTTTATAGCCACCCAATTGGCTATTTGAAAAACCCACCCAAGCGCCGCTTAGGCGGCATCTTTAACAGCATAGCCCAAAAGAAATTGAAGGCCTGAGCCAACTTAGGCCACAAAAAAGCAGTTAAAGGACAATGAAAGAAAAGATGGATTGAAACTTCACATTATGCACCAATTTGGATAGAGACATCACTAGTCTTCTTTTTTAACCATAGCATTACTATTGATTTTTCCACCAGTCCTTGCCCATACCAATATCTTAATTTAGGGAGAAATTTAGCTTTCCATGTCAAAATGGAAGGTTCATATAATGGGAAGTAGAAATCCTCTATAAGTATGAGATAGAATGATTTAGAAAAAATCTCCTGACTTTGCAAGAGTCCACACCATTTTATATTCTTCACTCGTAAAAAATAAAAACCTGTTATATTCCAAGCAGTTAAGCACCTTTATAAAGTTCAAAAATCTACAAACTTTAAAATCCCAAAGCCAGTGAGAAGAAGAATCATTCACCATGCTAGCAATAGGAAACCTTTTCTCTAAAGAAAACCAGCACAGCAAAGGGAAAAGCTTGCAAACAGCAGTCTCTCAATCCAAACATCAGCCCAAAACATGGTCTAGTATTTGGTTTCCTCAACCTCACACTAGACGAAGAATTCACTCAGCCCTAGAAGTAAGCAACCGCATGCAATGACAAGAACCCCTAATTAATTTTAAAAACTTCTCAACTGTCTAGTTCGTCATAAGGAATACATGAACTACATGTCATGGGCCAATACATACATTTATACACACACTTGACTTCAATGAGGATAGTTGAACAATTGAACTTTCCGCTAGCAGTTAGTAACTTTGTCTATCTCCACTCAGAAATATAGTATCGAGGATATGATATTATAGAAGAGAACAAGGAAAAAAAATACATACCTCTCTCTTTGTCGGGTGCACATTCACATCAACATGCTCAGGTGGTAATATTATCGACATATAGATGAAGGGTTTCGATGCTTTAGGCAATGTTGCAACATAAACAATTTCAATAGCTCTCTTTAAAGAAGCACAGTCAACCAGCCTATCTGGAGTATAAGAAGAACAAGAGAAAGAACAAAAATAAAATGATTGCATGGGAATCTAACAATCATTTCTATAATCTACTTATAGTTGAGAACAAACTAATCAAACTACTGTTTTTGGTTTAAAAGTATAAAATAATCAAAAAACTGAGAAAAACTATATACTCATTGATCAGTTTGCTAAAATAAATATGGAAAGGAAAACTTTAACAAAGGTCTCCCATGTTTGCCTTAAATACACACAAGTCTCAAGTGTTGTAAAACTCATCACATAAATCCTATATGCCTGGCTTAAACATAGTTGTGGCTCAAAAGTTTTCAAAAATCACTATTTGCATCTCACATGTATAGCTTGGATACAAATTAGTTCCCAATTGTTTAAAAATCTGATATGGGTCCTCATATAGAAGTAGAACCAATGTATTCTAAAAAAAATATACAATAATGCTTTTAGTATATGCAATGACTTTAAAAACATGCAGGACATATGCGAAGAAATTTAAAATGTTTGGGACCCAACTGTATTAAGTCTAATACATAAGATTAAGTCATATTTTCCCAGGTTATCCAGTTAGAGCACTTTAGATTTGCACAAATTACATGAAACAAAAGATAATGTTAGTTAGAACATTAAATTAGAACATTAAACACACATTGTTAGATATACAAGGATAAAAGATTAAACAAGTAAGATAGTCCATTGGCTTCCATAAACGACACCTACGATCTCTTTTAAAAGAGGAAAATGAGACATTCAAACCAGTGTCCTTCTGTTGTTTAAGGACAGGAAATGATATATTGAGAAGACAATAAGGGAAAGGCAACCCTTGGAAAATAGACAAACGTGATCATAACATTGTGTAATTGAAAAAAATTTACACGTCATTGTAAGAGCATCTAGCACACACTTATAATGTCCTTGCGTGTATATAAAGAGAGAGACAACATGAGTAATGCGAAAGCCACGTGTTACATTTCATGATTTGCAGCAGACCACATTAATGCATACAGCTTCCACCACAATTCTTCCTCTTAATAAGAGAGAAGAGTATTGTAATGCTAAAATCATACTTTTCTAGGAGAATTAATCAGCAAAGAAGCCATCGGCCATCCATGGGCTCTACAGACAAGGTTTTAGAGTTTACTTGCCTTAGAAAACTACAAAGTATATTGCCCAAACCCTTTTTGTCGATATCTTATTAGAAACCGTGATGTATTAATGAATACCAGTAGATAGTAATAGTGTATAGCAATTAAAGCATGCATAAGTTTTTTACCTTACTAATGAACATCTCCACCTCTCATCGCCAAATAATGTGTTTGTATAAAGAAAAATTTTTATCGATCCAAAAGATATTTAGCATTAAAAAGAACACTCACTAGTCAAAATAAATATTATCTAACATCTATACGGTATTTAAAGAAGATAGTTTGGTAGCTTCATCCAACTCTCCCTCCCACACTTTCTTCTCTTTGTTTAGAAATGCAAATTAATAAGCATTAACTAAAAGAAGCTATATCTAGTGACTAGTTCAAAAAGAAGTGTTGCTTTCTAAAAATATAAAACTAAAAAAGTAATAATAATAAAAAATCCAAAGTATGGAATGCAAACCTTAATAAAATGAAAATCTTGATAAACTCTATAACCACTTTCCATTTTTAAGAATCAGATAGATCATACAAACCATTGACAAAAAGCACCATTGTTGTTTTCTTTGCCACATAATTTGAGTTGGAAATGAAGCCATCCATCTTGAAAATCGAACTTGAGGGATCATTGTCTGAAGCTTCTAACTTCATTAGATTACTAGCAACCGACACACCATAAACGGTTCTGATAGAATCAAGCCTTGACAATGTGGAAATTGAGTGAACATCTGCTCTAGCACCTCCATGCTGAGTGCGTAATTGAAAAAGAAGCACTTTACCATATAATGAAACTAATTGCAAACATGTAAATAATATAGCTTAAAAGATAAGAATGAATTCTCTTCACTCGAGTGACCAACCTTTCTACAAGAGAAGCTCACGAATATGTGGTGAATAGCCAACCGGCTTAGCAAATCAACAATTTTTGAATAATCATCAGAAGAATTTTGCAGTGTCTTCCTTCGAGCAATCATGTTGTAAAACAAATTCTCCACCTAAAAGCAAACACGAAAAATAAGATAAAACAAAAGAAACCTAAAAGGTTTTTATAAAGGAATTGTCAAAATGTCTAATTGATCACAACTCCATCATTAGGTGAATAAAAGCCATTTTATCCCATACAATTTCATAAGGGCAAAAATCCAATCAAAGTACTAACAACCATTCTTTCCTTATTACAAAAATACAAAAAGCTGAAAATCATTCTAAGTAATTCTTAAAGTGGCATCTTTTCACTCCTAATGTATATTGATCACATCATATTTTCATTTCAAATTCCTTTCTTCTGACTCAGAAATCCCCAATGGGAAATGTGGGAAAATAAATTTGTGCAATGCCAAAGCCAAAGGTTCATACCATTATCTGTGTCCCTTTCACAGCAGCACACGCTTTTGGTTCATCCTCCATGACACCATCTCTATATGATACCCTGAATAATCAACTATAAATTCCTCAACAAAAAATAAATAAATCTATATGCCCCCATCAAAAAAAAAAAAACACAAGAATTAAAACCAAAACAAACCTGTAACCATGCAATAGCCCTTTGGTGATGGTAGTGACCGTAACATGGCCAACATAAGTCATGCTTGCCAAAGCCTCTCCTCTAAAACCCATCGATTTGATTGATTGCAAGTCCTCATATTTCGATAACTTGGAGGTCGTGTGCCTCTCGCAAAGTATTGGTAAGTCCTCATACTGAAATGTAAATAAAATTTACAATAAAAAAATAAAAAATCACACATTTTGTTCTCCTCCGCTTCGTTAACAGGAAAAAAAAAGGAACTTGGTTAGTTGTATACATACATGGATGCCGTGTCCGTCGTCGGAGACTTGGATGAGCTTGAGACCACCATCCTTAACGACGACGTTTATGGAAGTAGAATTGGCGTCTAAAGAATTCTCGACCAATTCTTTAACGACCGACACCGGTCGTTGGATGACCTCGCCGGCGGCAATTCGATTGACTACCGACTCGTCTAGGCGATGGATTTTGGGTGGCTCCTTCACTGCAGCTTCTTCAGTGTCCATTGAGTTTTTGAATTAAGGAGAGGGAGAAAGGGAACGAAAGACGAAAGTAGAAAAATTAAATAAATAATTTAAAATTGAAGGGAGAAAGAAAATGAGGGAAGTTATCATCAGTACCCTTGTGTTTGTTTTAAATAAATTTAAGCTACGAATTTGTAGAAATTATCACTCGCCTCCTGAAAAAGAATTACAAATAAAATTACGAAACTGTCCATAAAGCCATTTTTACACTGGAGAAAAACAGCTAATCGATAACAGCTGGGTTTGGTTAATCGGATCGGATTCCATTGTTATAAGTATTTATTAAAAAAGAATTTATATATAATTAAATCTTAATCATTCATTATTATTATTGGTTCTCAAAATTTTTTGGTGTTATTAGACATGTCAAAGGAGTGGATTCTCCAGGTTGAAATCTGACTTCTAAAAACAAACATTGCAAAACTGGTCTTTTAAAATCCGAAATGGATTAATAATGTAGAATCTAACAGAATGTTGTAAAATAAACTAAATTAGAAATTATTGAGAAAGAAACTCTGGAGTTGAATTATAGGTACAGTGAAAGTTTACTAAATTTAAAATTTTACAAGAATTGAAATAAATTGCAACCAATGTTCGAAAACTCGGTATGCGGTGCGAGGTGGACACTTGTGTGAGGCGAGGCGGTCAGCGTCGAGGCGGTAGCCTCAATCCAAATATAAGAATAAAAATATATATATATAAAATAAAAGCATAAATTCATAATATTGTCAAAATCAAATCATTCACAAGAATCACAACACAAAATCATCCATCGAAATTAAATAAAATAAAACAGTGGCTGGGCATGCTAACATGCATTAAGTTTCAGAAAAAAATAAATAAATAAACAATGATTATCAATAAAATAATCAGTGGCTGGGCAGTGAAATTAAAGATAGAAAAAATAATTAGTGGCTGGGCAGTGGGCACATGCATCAAGTATTCATTCACGTTGACCAAATCCAGAGAAAAAATTAAAGATAGAAAAAGGAAGAAGAAAATGACAGAGAAGAAGCACGATGAAGTACCTATGTTGACGATGAGATTTAGGGTCGACGAAGCTGTGTTGACAATGAGATTTAGGGTCGACGAAGCTGTGTTTATTGACGACGAGATTTAGGGTTGACGCAACGATTTTTACGATGAAGTATTCAAAACTCAACAGAGGTTTTGTTTATTTATAATTCTATTTATGGTAAAATAGGAAGCCGATAAGTTATCCCTTTTTGGCTTTCTTTTATTTATTTATTTATTTTTTAAATAGGTAATTTTCGTCGGGGCTCCGCCTCTCACCTTATTCGAACGCCTCGACGAAAATTTTGGCGAGGCGGCATTTTTCCAATTCCTAGTTCAAGGCGGTAGCCTCGAGGCAGCGATGCCGTCGAGGCGATCGAGGCGCCGCCTTGAACCAAATTTTGAAACATTGATTGCAACTACATATAAGGACTTTAAATGGAAATTAACTACCGGAATAAATTAATGTAGAAGATTTATTAGATTGTTGGATTGTTGTTGTTGTTGTGATGATTATTGGTGGAGAGGTCCTTATCGTTCATCTTCTTTGTTATTTATATCTTGTGCCACCAACTGTCCCCCCGTGCTCCAGTAAATGTCCCCCACATTCTGTCTATCACGTTTTTACTTACCTTAGTTGGATGAAATTGAAGCATAACGGAGGAAAAGTGCGTGTAATGGAGGAATTTCAGCACACGTTTTATTTTTGGAGAAACTGACTCTACAATAATGTTTATCTTGTTTTGCTTGGGCTTGGACCGAATTCCTTCTTGTTAATTGGGCTAGGCCTGAAATATTTTGAGTGCAAACAATACCATGTGCATGCTTTTGTTGGGGTAGGCGCAGCGGAAGGGCGCGGTGGAGGGCGAAAAAGTTTTTTAACATTTTACAAAAATTTCCGAGCAAATTAATAAATATCAAATATTTATAATTCACCGAAATAAATTTAAATATATTATTTTTTAACATTTAATATCATAATATATTTCGTTACACGACGAATTATTTTACGAAAATATTTTTCGACAAATAATACGTGTAACAGGAAAATGGTCAAACCGGTTGACCATCAGTCGAGCCGAGGCCACCCGGTCACTCGGGCAGTGTTCGGTCAGCTCTAGGGCTGCCCGAACAGTGCCCAGTTTGTTTGGTTAATAGCTGGCACGCGTGAAGCCCATTTCAACGCGAATTTCACCGTTTTCTCGAGTTTTCGCCCCGGAACAATTTCCGGAATTAATCCACCACCCAACACACATCCAAAATCATCCAAATAACATACTTTTCCATGAAAAATATTCTGTTTTAGGTACACAAATAAGATCTGATCCAGAAACTTTATTTGTCCATTTTTCATGCCAAAATCCAATTTAATCACAAAATTAATCCAGTTAATTTACACCAAATTTAATAACCACAATACAAAGTTCCAAGAACAATTCTAGGCAACCTTAGAGTGGTAAATGTTGGGTTCCTAGAACATGCCAAGGATCTTCTAAGTCATGATTTCATGTGAATACTCAAAGAAGTTGCGGAAAAAACTTACATTGATCGGTTTCGTTGGATGTTGAAAGTTCAAAACTTTTGTGTTTGAGAAGAGCTCCAAGTCTTTCCCTTGTGTTCCAAACTCTAGGATTTGTTTCCCTAACACCTTGGTTGACTCCTTGTATGTGCTAGCAAGAAGAAATTTTGAAGCAAAATCTCTAAGAGGAAGGGAGAAGCATTCGGCAATGGTGTAGTGGAGAGGGAGAGAGTTTTCAATTTTTGTGTATTTAATTTTCCAAAAGTCAATTACCATTTACCAAAATCAAATTTTGATATATGTCATTCAAATGACAAAATGTGTTTTACAAGTTATCAACCAAATCACCACCAACTTCTATCACCAAAAAATAAATAAAGTTGACTAATGATTTGAGTAGGTGGGCCTCACTTTAAAATTCAAAATTCAAATGGGCCCGCTTAACACACTTCGGGCTCGGGTTCGTTTAATTCCAAATTAACGAATTTGCCGTTACGACATAATTAAATACAATTTAATTAAATAATTATGCTTAGCAAAATTATTACTAAAGTAGCTTACGAATTAATTTTAAATTAATTCGTTCGCCCGAATTAAAATCCAATTTTAATTCCGCTTTGAAATCTAATTTCAATTAATATATCGAATATATTATTTAATCGATTAATTCCAAATTAATCGTTCTCTCTCTTCTTTCCGAATTTTATCCCATATAAATTCTTCCCGTAATTAATCCTATATTAATTTTCTCTCTCTCTTAATTAATCCCTGATTAATTATGTTCGAGTCAAACGTCATCGGTGAATCTTTGGGAAGCGACCCATGAGATCCATGGATATGTTGGCAGTAAATCCGGTCGTCGGACTATCTGAACACGTGCGTACCCCGTACCACGTTCTCACCGATTTACAAGACATGGTTGGCTTCTAGCAAAACACTGTGCCTACCCAATTCTCCAGAAATATTCTTTTAAGTAATACATAATCTATATCAGGCGTAGTATACTGAGTATTGCGTATTACGATCCAGTATCGGATGTCACATGCTAGGCCTGAGGTTGGAATTGTGTATGCCCTTACGAAGCATATATCGGATCACAAGCAACTAGTCTCTTTAATCGGAAAGTCATGACCTAGTCATACTTCCCCGATGGTTGTAACACTTTAGAGTACCAGTTCTGTATCCCTACGTGATCATCATCTCCATATGACTGAAGTGATATTTCCATCTTGACATCACACCCAATACACTACGATTCTCAGTATACCCAAAAGAGGCGTACACAGAACTTGTTAAAGCCCCGTAAGACCAAAACCAAAGTATACTGATTGTCGCAAGTATTAGCGATGCAAGTCTCAGGTTAAGACCAAATACACCTACCCTGATTCGGATTCCCAAATATATGAGAACTATGCCGTTAAGCTTCCATAACGCGCACAAGTGTAATACTAGCCTATTCCGCATTATCGATGTCCAGTCTTGATAATACTACGACTAGGGATATTTAATGATTAAACCTTTTGTGGATTAATACTGTCTCATATATTATTAATCTGGTACTAATCATATTGACTTTTATCATTTATATATCCAGGTAATCCAATTACAAATGATAAAATAGCAATTTCCTTTGTCACATAGTTAATTTGTACAAAAACCACAATATATTTTACAAATAGTGATGTTATGGGTCATAATTGTCCAACAATTTCCCACTTGGCCTATAGCCAATCACTCAAGTATCTAACACCTGAACTATGTACATGTCGCTCAAACTTTTGCTGAGAAATAGCCTTCGCCAGCGGATCTGCAATGTTGTCATCTGATGCGACATTCTCGATCTTCACATCACCACGATGTATGATCTCACGAATCAGATGGAAACGTCGAAGTACATGCTTGGATCGTTGATGAGACCGCGATTCCTTAGCCTGCGCTATAGCCCCGTTATTGTCACAATACAAATGAACGGGCTCAGCTGCTAACGGAACTACTCCTAATCCAATTAGGAATTTACGGATCCAAACTGCCTCTTTTTCTGCCTCAACTGCAACAATATATTCTGCTTCTATTGTTGAATCGACAACAGTCTATTGCTTGGAAGATTTCCAGCTCACTGCTTCGTTGTTCAAACAAAATAAATACCTGGATTGCGACTTATAGTCGTCTTTAACGGTTTGGAAACTTGCATCGGTAAACCCAATTACCTCAAGTTCTCCATCTCCATATACTAAGAAAGCATCCTTAGTTCGTCTAAGAAAACTTAAGGATGTTCTTAACCGCAACCCAGTGACCATCACCTGGATCCGCCTGATAGCGACTACACATGCTCAAAGCATACGAGACATCAGATCGCGTACATATCATGTCATACATGATCGATCCGACTGCAGAAGCGAACGGGATCCGACTCATATTGTCTCTCTTATCTTGAGTTTTAGGACACATGTCCTTAGATAGAGAGACGCCATGTGACACTAGCAACAGTCCCCTCTTAGACTGATCTATGTTGAATCTCTTCAACATTTTGTCAATGTATGTGATATGGGATAGTCCAAGTAGATTTCTAGATCTATCCCGGTCGATCTTTATTCCTAGAATAAAGGCTGTTTCTCCCAGATCTTTCATGGAGAATTTTAATGAAAGCCAAGCTTTCACAGATTGTAGCATGGGAATGTCATTGCCAATAAATAATACATCGTCTACGTAAAGGACAATGAATGTCAGTGCGCTCCCACTAACCTTCTTATATACACAAGGATCATCTTCGTTTTAAACGAAATCATATTCTTTTATGATTGTATAACACAGAAATCGGCGACGCTGTTCCAGGCTCGCGGCCCGATCGGGAGTACGGAGTAGCCCGCGAGGGACTAAATCGGAGAATAAAATGGAGTCGCCATCCGATGTGAACCGGGAAAATGATTTAAGGCTGCACTCACCCCTCGCAAGGGAAGACCTCAAACTGTTGGGTTCAGAATGGTCTCTTACTTATGTCACTTTGTAATGAACGGATTTGTACAATTTTAACCAAGTCTACGCAACATACATTTGCAAAAGTAATCTACATCTAAATTCATATACAGTCTAAATCTAAGTTTGCATGCATAAAAAATAAATCGAAATAGCGGTAAATACACAACTCATGAATATTTTAAATTAACACATGCATAATAAATATGTGACCAAGGAATTTGGCCGTTCTCAATGTAGGACTTCACATACTCGGTTGGACGTATTCCACGTCAACCGAGCATGCCGTGTTCGGGACAACAAAATAAAATATAATAAAGAGTGCCCTCAGGTCTTTCCTTTTAAGTCACTTTTCGGGAGTGCGTTTCACGATGCCGGAAGGGTTATCATTTTCGCTGCTTTTACTGGTTTACTGTTTCCGTTGTTTCCATTGGTTCACTATTTCTGCTGTTTCCACTGGTTCATTGTTTCTGCTGTTTTCACTGATCTGCTGTTTTTGCTATTTTTGCTACTATTTTTGCTATTTTTGCTGTTGTTTTCACTATTTTTGCGGTGGTTTTAAAGTGCAGTTTTTTTGGTAATAAAGGGAGATTTAAAGTGCAGTTTTTTGGTGATTTTTGAGGTGTTTTGGAATGTAGTTTTTACTGGTTTAAGGGTGCAGTTTGGGGTTGTTTTGTGGTGAATGTGGGCTGTTTTGGCGTGATTATAGGGCTGTTTGGACTGCTGTTTTGTGGTATTTTGGGGCTGATTTGTGGACTGTTTGGAGGCTATTTGGAGGTTGTTTGGACTGCTGTTTTTGTGGTATTTTGGGGCAGTTTGGGCGTGATGTGCAAGGGCTAATTGGGTGCAGTTTGGGCGTGATGTAGGACTGATTTGGAGGGGCTGCAGTGGCGTGTTAGGGGGTTGTTTTCAAGGGGTAATTGGCGTGAATTATGGGCTGTACTTGAAGGTGTAATTAGTGTGAGTTAAGGGGTTGTGCTTGAAGGTGTTTGATGTGTTGATGGAGAGGTCTTTGAGAGAGCTTAGGCGTGAGAGAGCTTGAGAGGAGAAGGGAGTCTTTTTTATGTCTTTGTGCTAGGGGTTTCAAGGGAGCTAAGAGATATTTTTATAGGCAAAATTGGTGCATTAATTAGGTGGGTTATCCTTTATTAATTAGGAGGTTTCTTTGTTGAAAATGGGGGGTGATGTGTTGTTTCTTTTGACTTGGAGGGGGGAGGTCATTTATTAGGGAGGTGACTTTGTTGAAAATGGGGGGTGATGTGTTGTTTTCTTTTGACTTGGAGGGGGGAGGTCATTTATTAGGGAGGTGACTTTGTTGAAAATGGGGGGTGATGTGTTGTTTCTTTTGACTTGGAGGGGGGAGGTCATTTATTAGGGAGGTGACTTTGTTGAAAATGGGAGGTAAGGTAAATTGGAGGTCAAGGGCGTGGGGTATGCTTGGTGGAGGGGTAATTTAGTTGTTTGAATAATTGGTGGAGGGGTAAGTGAGTGGAGTTTGTTGCATGGCTTTGCATGGGAGGTGTTTTACGTGAAGGCTATATTGAGGGAGTGGTTTGTGGCTTTAACGTGAAGGAATTGCGTTGTTGACAGGCTTGAGGCGTGATGGTTGCTTGAAGGGCATGTGGCTTACGTTAAAGGCAGACTAGTGTAGGGCAAATGGGCTTTATGCGTGAGTTGCTGGCTGCTGAGTGGGGTGCTTTAATGGAGGGTGTATTTGTGACGCTGTGTGGCTATGTGTTGAAGGGGCAGTGGTTGTTGCGTGAATTGAATGATGGTTCGTGAGTGGGGCAGCAACGTGTTTGTGGCAGGTGGCGTGAGTGAGGTTGATGGGTGATCAGGTCTTGGTGTCGTTGTGAGGAGTGTGAGTTGTGGTGGCTTTGTGCATGTGGTTTCAACGTGTAGGAGGTAGTTTGAAGTCTTAGTGGAGAGTGAATGGCGTGAAGGCTTTAGGGTTTTAGTGGCCTGTATCTTAGATCTCATGAAGGGTGTGTCAATGTGTGAAGGGCGTGTGAGTGTTTAATTTATGTGTTGGCCGAGAGTGAGCAAGGAAGAGAGAATAGAGAGAATATGGTTTATTTGGTGTTTGTTGTGTTTTAGGTTTGGCTTAGTGTGGGTTGTGGGGGTTTTGGGCCAAGGATAATTTTGAAACGGAGGTCCAACGAGCAAACCCGAAGCTAAACAAGCGAATTAAATTCAACAAGATGTCAATTCTTGACTTTTCCCTTCCGACGTCCGTTCCCCGCGACTCCCGCGACTTAAAAGGTAGTGCCTCCGGACGAGGCTCATCATCGGGACTTACATGCAAAAATGCAGTGCCTACAGTCACCCCCACTTTGATGGGACCTGTGCAGTGTGTGACAATGACAGTCTTATCAAAGTTCGTGCAATGCATTTTTACTTACCTGACTCACCAGCTGTCACCTGACTTGCCTGTTGCTTTGAATTGATTTTGGTTGCGCCATACCCGGCGTGCTAAACCCTATTCCCGAGGTGTCGCGGTTACTTCTCCATACCTAGAGTGTCGCAGAGTTGATTTTGTTGTGCCATACCCGGCGTGCTAAACTCCATACCCGAGGCGTCGCGGTTGCATCTCCATACCTAGAGTGTCGCAGAGTTAATTTCTCCATACCCGGAGTGCCGTACCTGGCATGCTAAACCCCATACCCGAGGTGTCAAGGTTGCGTCTCCATACCTAGAGTGTCACATTGATATCTCCATACCTGGAGTGATGTACCTGGAAAAACTGATACTGATGTCTCCATAACCGGAGTGTCATACCCGGCAGAACTGATGTTGTATCTCCATACCCGGCAGAACTGATGTTGTATCTCCATACCCGTAGTGCCATACCCGGTAGAATTGATGCTGTATCTCCATACCCGGAGTGCCATACCTGGCAGAACTGATACTAGTAATGATGTGGGCCTCGCCCCCAAAATGCCATACCCGGCAACACTAATAATGATGTGGGCCTCGCCCCCAGAGTGCCATACCCGGCAAGACTAATACTGATAATGATATGGGCCTCGCCCTCGGGACTCATCCCCAAAACTGATATTGATGATGTGATGGTTTATTTCAACATAATATACTGCCTCTCATGAGATAACCCTGAGAGCTAGATATATTTTTGTCCTCAACGAATACTTCGCGTCGAAACCTGAGAACCTTCAAAGTACTTGATACACTCAACTCTGATCGTCTGAATAGGTGATCTGAACTAGACTCGTAGTGTGTGTGTGCCAAGGCTCTTTCGCAGCTTAATCCTTAAGTAAGCCAACTCGATGATTTCGTCTCGGAGAATCAGATCAGTGGGTCTAACCAATCTAGATGTCTGGACCACACTCTGTGATTACTCCGTCATACTCAATATGATATGGTCTTCTTCTTTTTTCTTGTCTCTTTCTTTTCATTCTTTTTCTTTTTCTTTTTCTTTTTTTTTTCTTTTTCTTTTTCTTTGACACACCTACCCTTTAAGGTAGCATTTCTCCTCATAGTGGTCCTAATACTCGCCCATGGGTAGCTTCACGCTTATCGGTTATAGGCGGTCTATTTTTTTCTTTTTCTTTTTATCGCAGAGACTTTTCGTTTGTTTCCGACCATATCATATATCGTAGCATAAGTAAACCAGGAGGGACATCCAGGCAAACGGTCATTCACTGATCCACCATCTCGTCAACTAGTCATCTTGCCAACCACTCAGGCTTCTACTGTTGAGATCCCGTAATCAAGTGTTCACGAGTCTAGCTGAGATCAATCCATTCAGAATATCGGACGAGAGCACGTCTAACTGAGTCATCTTGCTGCTTCTGATTGGCTTGTCTTTACCGTTTTCTCTTCTTCTTCTTTGAAACCTGTGATTACAACACAAAACAAACACAAAAAAGGAATGCAAATACGTTACGTGTATGCATGCATGCATGAATGAACTTCTTATCCCGTTGGGTTAGGTCTTCTGCCAATTCTCTTGGTGACTGCTCAGTCTTTTCTCACTCAGGCAAAGTATTGCTTCAACCTATCCATATTGATCGACTCTGTGAACTCATTCCCTTCCAAGTCTGACAATCTCACTACCCCATTTCCCATTATTTTCTGGATGATATAGGGTCCCTCCCAGTTTGGTCTGAACTTTCCTCTCGGGTCTGTTGTCGACGGCTTCAACTGCTTAAGCACCAAATCACCATTTCTGATCTTGGTAGGACACACCTTCTTATTGAATGCTCGAGCCAACCTCTTCTTGTATATCTGCATGTGATGCAAGGACTTCATCATTTTTCTCATCCAGCAATGTTAACTGTTCAAACCTCTGCGAGGCCCATTCTTGTTCAGGCAATTCTGCTTCTGCTAATACCCGCATGGACTCTATCTCAACTTCCACCGGCAGTACCGCTTTCATTCTGTAGACCAAAGAGTAAGGTGTGGCTCATGTTGCCATTCTCACCGAAGTTATGTACCCCCACAGGGCATACGGTAGCTTATCGGCCCAATCTTTGTAATTCTCAGTCATCTTGGCTAAAATCGTCTTTATCGTCTTGTTGGCTGCCTCGACTGCCCCATTTTCTTGCGGTCTGTAAGGTGATGACTTGTGATGTCTTATCCCATACTTCTATAACATCGCCTTTGTTTCTCCCTGAAACTGGACTCTATTGTCTGTTACCACATGGTGCGGCATACTGTATCGACAAATGAGATTCCGAGCTATGAACTTTGCCATCTTCTTTGTTGTAACATTGTAAAATGATTCAGCTTCCACCCATTTTGAAAAGTAATCCACTGCCACTACTATATAGCGATGTCCATTTGATACGTTCGGTCGAATTTCTCTGATCATATCGATTCCCATGTTGAGAAAGGCCATGGCTGTGACAGTCCATGCAACTCTGTATGCGGCAGATGATTCAAGTTACCGTGTGCTTGACAATCATGACAGTGCTTTACCAGCTTTGCGCAGTTAGCTTCCATGGTTGACCAGTAGAAACCTTATTTTATTATCTTGCAGGACAAATTCAACCCATTCATGTGCGGTCCACATACACCGGCATGTACTTCTTCTATTACCTTCTGAGCCTCTTCTTTTCTTAAACACTTCAGCTGAATGCCATTCGCCTGTCTCTTGTATAGTTCTCCTTTCAGACTCACATACTGAGAAGCCAACTTCTGAATAGCTATTATGTCATTTCTGCTTGCTTCTTCTGGGAGTTCTCCGTGTTCCAGATATCTCTGAATGTCATAGTACCAGGGTTTCCCATCGTTGACTTCCACCTCCAGGATTCTTTCCATCTCATAAACCGGTTTGCTTGCTGTCGTCAGCACCAGAGGTCTCATTACCAACTTCTCCGGATTTTCCCAAGTTGTGGCTAGTGTTGCCAATGCATCTACCATCTGGTTCTCTTCCCGCGGCAAGTGCTGGAATTTGCAGTCAGGGATAGCCTGTGCCAGGTTTCTGAGGTGGAACAAGTAGGGTTTCAACCGTTCTTCTTTCAACTCCCACTCTCCTTGCATCTGTCTGACTACTAACATCGAGTCCCCGTAGACCTCAACATTGTTAGCCTTCAAAGTTATCAATGCAGTCAATCCAAAGGCACACGCTTCATACTCAGCCATGTTATTGGTTACTCTGAACGTCAATCTCTTGGCCATAGGCAAAGTTTCTCCTTCGGGAGTCACTATCACAATTCCGATTCCGGCTCCTTTGCAGTTCACTGCCCCATCGAAATACATCTTCCATCCTTGAACTGTAATAGCTTGGATCTCCTCGTCTGGGAACTCAAACTTGTATTGATCTCCTTCTATCGGTTGTAATGCCAGGAACTCTGCCACGGCTCGCCCCTTGATTACTTTAGAAGTGAGGTATTCAATATCAAACTCTGTCAGCAACACTAACCATCTGCCCAACTTTCCAACTAACGAAGGCACTGAATGCAGATACTTCAAAGGATTCTCCTTTGCTACCACTTGGATCTTGTAGGATTGGAAGTAATGGCGCAATTTCCTGGACGCCCATACCACTGCCAAACAAATCTTCTCTACTTACTGGTAACGGGCTTCGTACGGAAGGATCTTCTTACTGAGATAGTAGACTGCATGCTCTACCCCCATCTCATCTGCTTGTACCATCATCGCCCCCAGTGCTTCAGGTTCAATAGCCAAATACAGTACCAAGCTCTTGCCTGGTCTCGGAGGTCTCAAAACATGAGGCTTCACTAAATATTCTTTAATCTTGTCTAAGGCTTCCTGACACTGCTCATCCCATTTCACTGGCTGGTCCTTCCTCAGCAACTTGAAAATAGGTTCACATACCGATGTCAACTTGGCAATGAACCGACTGATGTACTGGATTTTCCCAAGGAATGCTCTGACTTCTTTCTCTGTCTTCGGTGCCGACATCTCAGTAATTGCCTTGATCTTCTCAAGGTCTACTTCTATTCCTCCCATTCCCACTGTATGGCCTAACAACTTTCCTGACATTACCCCAAACACACACTTCTTGGGGTTTAATCGCAAGTTGTATCTGTCGACTCGCTGAAGGAACTTCTCCAGTGCTTCTATATGTCCACCTCTTGTCTCTGACTTTACCATCATGTCATCCACATATACCTCGATCTCTTTATGCATCAAGTCATGGAATAATGTGGTAGCCATTCGCTGGTAAGTGGCTCCTGCATTCTTAAGCCTAAACGGCATCATCTTGTAGCAATATGTACCCCATTTTGTGACAAAGGAAGTCTTATACTTGTATTCTTCAGCCATAAGAACCTGGTTATATCCTGAAAATTCATCCACAAATGAGTACATGGCAGATAAAGTCGCACTGTCAACTAGCACATCTATATGAGGTAAAGGAAAATCATCATTTGGGCAAGCCTTGTTGAGATCTCTGTAATCCACGCACATTCTGACTTTCCTGTCTTTCTTCGGTACTGGTACAATGTTAGCCAACCACTCGGGGTAATTCACCACTTCTAGAAATCCCACATCTATCTGCTTCTTGACTTCTTCTCTGACTTTCTCAGCCCACTCAGGTCTCATTCTTCGGAGTTTCTGCTTTACCGGCTTCATGTTTGGATAAGTCAGTATTGTGTACTGGGCGATACTTCTGTCTACCCCAGGCATGTCTTCATAGGACTAAGCAAATACTGTGGCATATTTGACTAACATCTTTTCTAATTTCTTCCGCTCTTCAGTGGTAACTTCACTCGCAATTAAAATCTCCTTGGGATTTTCAGGCGTACCAAGGTTGAATGTGTTTGTTTTGATCGAGTTGATGTCAAATATACTCAAGTCATGCAAATTAAGAGACTCACACAAGTAAGCGAAATGAACGTCTTTATTGCTAGTAGATGCATGAATACATTCAAATAGATCAGAGAGATAAACATATTCATCCTCCACAGATGCTTCATCTCCCGCAGCTGGGTCTTTCTCAGTTTCCACATTCTCCTTAAGGGTCAGGCTCTCCAGTGTCATCAGCTCTTCCTCCCATTTATCTTATTCCTTCGCAACTTCTTCCGTCAGTGGCTTCTCACCCAGCATATCCTGAAAGATTTCAAATCCGGGCACCACGATCCCGTTGACCTCTACCGGTTCAGGCTCTCCATGATACCCTGAAGCCTTTACAAAGAATTCTATCAGCTTCAACCCTTTCTTCCTAGCATTTGGCTTTTCCTCGTCAGACTTGTATCCTAAACCCGTCCGGGTAGTCTGCCCCTTAAAGTTTGGCAATGTTGAACCTTTACCCGGCTCAAACTTCATCTTCTCCATGATCCTAGCCACCTTAGGATCCACCCACTCCTCAAAAGTTGCCGACACTCGGAACCTTGTAAAAGGTTGTATTTCCAAAGCGGCCACAACATTGTCTATCTCAGCTCGGATGGTGACAATCTCTCTTTCATACGGGAATTTGATAACTTGATGCAGAGTGGAGGGCACACCCCCAAGCTTGTGAAACCACAGCCTTCCCAATAACAGAGCAAAAGTGGCCAGGATATCCAGTACTGTAAACTCAACCTCATCATCAATTGGGCCCACTTTGACCATCGCGGCAAAAGTACCCTCAACTCCTCGCTTGCTATCATCATAAGCCTTTATAGTCATATTGGAGGGACTCAGATCTGCCGGCTTTATCCTAGCCTTGCCAAAATCTTCAAAGGGCACACATTAATGGACGAACCATCATCCACCATCACACAAGATGTCTTCTTGCCCTTCACTTCAACTCTGATGAATAAAGGTCTATTATGGTTCCTTCCCTCAGCGGGGAGTTCCTCCTCAGAAAAGGTTATCATCTACAGAGCTTCCTTTTGCACTGATTCGACAAACATTGCGGGGTTGGCATCCTCCGGCACTACTATCTTGTTCAAGGCTTCAACCATGGCTCGCCTGTGCTCCTGTGATGAACACAACAATTCCCAGATGCTGACCTGGGCCCGGGTCCTCTTCAACTGTTGTAGCACTGTATCTCACTCAGCATTCTCCATATTCTCCGCCACTTCCCTGCCTTCTATCAATACTTCGTTACCCTTATCTGCAGTATCACTATAAAAGCGCCCATTACGGGTCATCCCCTTCACTTCTTCCTCATCACTGCTCGAAAAGTCCTCCCAAAAATTCTTCTTCTGCTATGTTTCATCTTCACTATTGCTATCCCAAATCCCTAGACAAAAGGCTTGGTGGTCAAGTGTTTGGAGGACAAGGTTTTCTGGTAGGCCAGAGTTAATCATGTAGGTAGGCGGAGGGACAAAGTGGTAGTTAGGCAGGGGGTTACGGTGTGTGTTTAGTTGTTCTTTCTCAGGGTTGGGTATTTTGGGTGGGTGTCAACGAGGTCTTGGATCTCATGCCTTAGGCGGGGGCAATTGTCAGTTTTGTGACCCTTTTATTGATGGAAGTAACAGAATAAGTTCAAGTCAAGGTAGTGTGGCACATGATTTGGAAGTGGTTTAGGTTATAAGGGTTTCATGAGCCTTTGCATCTTCAGCTTTTCAAACACCTTTGATAGAGGCCTTCCAAGGTTGGAGAATCGTCTGTTTCTGATGGCAGTGACCTCGGCACTAGCGGGCTTGGTTTCAGAAGGCCCTCTAAAAGTCCTTCTATTCTGGCCATAAAACTTTCTATTCTCCGCTTCTTCTTCTTCGATGTCCATGACAGTCTCTCTCAGCTGTCGGAAATCTGCAATCATGGAGGTCATCCTCCTCAACTTGCCATAGATTGAAGGCTTAGTGCCCTTGATGATCATCTTGATTTTTTCATTCTCTGAGGGCCGAGTCTGCATTCTTAAAAGCTGACTTCTCCAGCGATCTACGTAGTATTTGAAGCTCTCCTCCGGCTTCTGCTTGGTGTTCTCCAAATCGCGGAGTGACAAGTCAATCTCCAAATCTATAACATACTGTTTCAGAAAGGCGTCTGCCAATTCCCTCCAATCTTCCTTAACCTTTCTTTCAAGGCTATGGTACCATACTACGGGTGCCCCCTCGAGTGACATCCCAAACATCTTCTGAACTTGGCGTTGTGACAGGCCCACTGAACTCACCGAGATATATTGCCGGAGATGGACCCTCGGGTCCCCATTCCCATTAAATTTGGCTATGTCGGGCATCTTAACTGAGTTGGCAGCTGCTCCTCAAAGGTCATCGCCTCATAGTCCAATAAGTCCTAATGATTACCCTTCATTTTACGGGTAACTGACTCCACCTGATCACGAAGTTTCTGTATCTCAGCCTGAGACTCGGCTATTCTCCCTGCGGTATATTCAGCCATATCATCATCAAAGTTATGGATATCATCATTCACCCTATTCGGAGGCTCCTCACGCCTCTCATTCTCAAAGCTTCCCCCAGCACAGGGCACAGCCATATTAGACACAGCGGCGGTCAATGCTTGCAGCTGCTCAGTAACTTTGGCGAGATTGGCTTCCAACTGACCCATACGAGATGCTTCGTTAACTGATTCGCTCATGTTTGTTATTGGCCTCTTGACAAGTCTTCCATCTTCCCTAACCTAACGGGTATCTATGTGTCTCTTTTAAAACTGCATGTTAGCATGTATGCGTGTGATGCATGAATATATAAGATCATTAAGATTTTTACGCCAGTCGGCCCATTATCATTTTAAATCATTTAATCATACTATTGCGAGGTGTAAACTTGTCCCAGTTGAAAAGGCCCAACAAGTTTATACTTTTGCGATAAACACACTTCAAATAATAAGAGGCCTAACACACAAATGGCCTATCGGTATTTCAGAATCTTTTGGCCCAATTGCCTAAGGACGTGAACTTGTCCCAGTTTAAATGGCCCAACAAGTTCATATCTCTTGACAAGAGGTCCAACTGAATCCAAATGACGATGATCCCAAACATAAACATAAAGAAATAACTTTTATTGGTCATACAACTATGGTTCATATGTAGATTTCAGGAGTGTAAACAAAGGCTCCAGCTGACGAAAGATTGCCCACAACTAGGACTCCCCACTCAAGGGTTCAAACGACCAAGTGAGCGCACCTTTTTTATACCTTACGGTACGTGCCAACGAGTTACAGTATGTGACTAACTGTCAAATGGATTTCTTTTTGTAGATTCCCCAGAGGGAGGGTGGAGTGAACTCTCTTAAATACCCAAGCCTCTTAGGCTCTTATCACCTTGGTGACATTAATAAACAACAAATCCTCCAAATTAGTCTGTCACAGTGAGCTACGGGTAATGATTATCTAGGTGCCTTCACAGCTTTTCCTTATAGAAAGGTAGTGAATGAAGGAAGACACCAAACTATTACCTAGCCTTAATAATGCCTTTGATTAAACCCATTCAACCCACTGTAGACATGGTTAATTAAAACACAAATCACAAACATTACAAGACATTATTTCGGGACCGATTCTATATCCCCAGTGGAGTCGCCAGACTGTAGAACACAGAAATCGGCGACGCTATTCCAGGTTCGCGGCCCGGTCGGGAGTACGGAGTAGCCCGCGATGGACTAAACCGGAGAATAAAATAGAGTCGCCACCCGGTGTGAACCGGGAAAATGATTTAAGGCCGCACTCACCCCTCGCAAGGGAAGACCTCAAACCGTTGGGTTCGGAATGGTCCCTTACTTATGTCACTTTGTAATGAACGGATTTGTGCAATTTTAACCAAGTCTACGCAACATACATTTGCAAAAGTAATCTACATCTAAATTCATATACGGTCTAAATCTAAGTTTGCATGCATAAAAAATAAATCGAAATAGCGGTAAATACACAACTCATGAATATTTTAAATTAACACATGCAGAATAAATATGTGACCAAGGAATTTGGCCGTTCTCAATGTATGACTTCGTATACCCGGTTGGACATATTCCACGTCAACCGAGCATGCCGTTTCCGGGACAACAAAATAAAATATAATAAAGGGTGCCCTCAGGTCTTACCTTTTAAGTCCTTTTTCGGGAGTGCGTTTCACGATGCTGGAAGGGTTATCGTTTCCGCTGCTTTTACTGGTTACTGTTTCCGCTATTTCTACTGGTTCACTGTTTCTGCTATTTCCACTGGTTCATTGTTTCTGTTGTTTTCACTAATCCGATGTTTTTGCTATTTTTGCTACTGTTTTTGTTGTTTTTGCTGTTGTTTTCACTGTTTTTGTGGTGGTTTTAAAATGCAGTTTTTTTGGTAATAAATGGAGATTTAAAGTGCAGTTTTTGGTGATTTTTGAGGTGTTTTGGAGTGCACTTTTTTGTGGTTTAAGGGTGCAGTTTGGGGATGTTTTGTGGTGAATAGGGGCTGTTTTGGGGCTGTTTTTGGCGTGATTATAGGGCTGTTTGGGCTGCTGTTTTGTGGTATTTTGGGGCTGATTTGTGGACTGTTTGGAGGCTGTTTGGACTGCTGTTTTTGTGGTATTTTGGTGCAGTTTGGGCGTGATGTGCAAGGGCTGATTGGGTGCAGTTTGGGTGTGATGTAGGACTGATTTGGAGGGGCTGCAGTGGCGTGTTAGGGGGCTGTTTTCAAGGGGTAATTGGCGTGAATTAGGGGCTGTGCTTGAAAGTGTAATTAGTGTGAGTTAAGGGGCTGTGCTTGAAGGTGTTTAATGTGTTGATGGAGAGGTCTTTGAGGGAGCTTAGGCGTGAGATAGATTGAGAGGAGAAGGGAGTCTTTTTTATGTCTTTGTGCTAGGGGTTTCAAGGGAGCTAAAAGTTCCTTTTAAAGGCAAAATTGGTGCATTAATTAGGTGGGCTATCCTTTATTAATTAGGAGGTTGCTTTGTTGAAAATGGGGGGGTGATGTGTTGTTTCTTTTGACTTGGAGGGGGGAGGTCATATATTAGGCAGGTGACTTTGTTGAAAATGAGGGGGTGATGTGTTGTTTCTTTTGACTGGGAGGGGGGAGGTCATTTATTAGGGAGGTGACTTTGTTGAAAATGTGAGGTAATGTAAATTGGAGGTCAAGGGCGTGGGGTATGCTTGGTGGATGGGTAATTTAGTTGTTTGAATAATTGGTGGAGGGGTAAGTGAGTGGAGTTTGTTGCATGGCTTTGCATGGGAGGTGTTTTACGTGAAGGCTATATTGAGGGAGTAATGTCATGGCTGCTTTGTGCGAATTATATGACTACTTTGTGGCTTTAATGTGAAGGAATTGCGTTGTTGACAGGCTTGAGGCGTGATGGTTGCTTGAAGGGCATGTGGCTTACGTTAAAGGCTGGCTAGTGTAGGGCAAATGGGCTTTATGCATGAGTTGCTGGCTTCTGAGTGGGGTGCGTTAATGGAGGGTGTATTTGTGAGGCTGTGTGGCTACGTGTTGAAGGGGCAGTGGCTGTTGCGTGAATTGAATGATGGTTCGTGAGTGGGGCATCAACGTGTTTGTGGCAGGTGGCGTGAGTGAGGTTGGGGGGTGATCAGGTCTTGGTGTCGTTGAGAGGAGTGTGAGTTGTGGTGGCTTTGTGCATGTGGTTTCAACGTGTAGGAGGCAGTTTGAAGGCTTAGTGGAGAGTGAATGGCGTGAAGGCTTTAGGGTTTTATTGGCCTGTATCTTGGATCTCATGAAGGGTGTGTCAATGTGTGAAGGGCGTGTGAGTGTTTAATTTATGTGTTGGCCGAGAGTGAGCAAGGAAGAGAGAAGAGATAGAATATGGTTTATTTGGTGTTTGTTGTGTTTTAGGTTTGGCTTAGTGTGGGTTGCGAGGGTTTTAGGCCAAGGATAATTTTGAAACGGAGGTCCAACGAGCAAACCCGAAGCTAAACAAGCGAATTAAATTCAACAAGATGTCAATTCTTGACTTTTCCCTTCCGACGTCCGTTCCCCGCGACTCCCATGACTTAAAAGGTAGTGCCTCCGCACGAGGCTCATCATCGGGACTTACATGCAAAAATGCAGTGCCTACAGTTGCCCCCACTTTGATGAGACCTGTGCAGTCTGTGACAATGACAGTCCAATCAAAGTTCCTGCAATGCACCTTGGAAATTTGACCCATTGGATGTGCTAGCACCTTGGAAATTTTGCCACAAAATTTCCCATTTTTGCTTCTTCTGTTCTCGGCCAAACCAAGAACTTAGAGAGAAATTGGCAAGAAATGCCGTGAGTGGAGAGAGGAGAGGGAAGAGAAAAATGTGTGCTGTGTATTTTGGTTTTTGATTTCAAAAAATCAAATACCAAAAATCAATTTCCATTTTTCAAAATTCAAAATTTTGGTACAAGACTTTAAGGTCTTCAACCACCCCCATCAATCACAAAAAGTGACAAGCATCACATCACTCAAAGTTGATGTGACTTACATCACAAGAATGACTAATGATGTGACGCGTGATGTGACTTGTAGGCCCCACTTAATTCAAAATGCGAGTGGGCCCGCAAACACTCCTGGGCTCGGGTTCGTTAATTTAGAATTAACGAACTTTTCGTTGCGACGTAGTTAAATCAAATTTAATTAAATAATTATGCCTAGTAAAATCACCATTCACGTCGCTAACGAATTAATTCTAAATTAACTCGTTTGCCCGAATTAAAATCTAATTTTAATTCCGCGTCGAAATCTAATTTCGTATAATATATCAAATATATTATTTTATCGATTAATTCCAAATTAATCGTTCTCTCTCTTTAATAGTATTTTATCCCAGATAAAATATCTCCGTAATTAATCACAGATTAATTTTCTCTCTCTACTAATTAATCCCAAATTAATTATGTGCGAGTCATACGTCATCGGTGAATCTTCGGGAAGTGACCCATGAGATCCCCGGATATGTTGGCTGTAAATCCGGTCGTCGGACTATCTGAACACGTACGTACCTAGTACTACGTTTTTACTGAATTATAAAACATGGTTGGCTTCGAGAAAAGCACCGTGCCTACCCAATTCTCTAGAAATATTCTTAAAGGAATATGTAATCTATATCAGACGTAGTATACGTAGTATTGCGTATTGCGATCCAGTATCGGATGTCACGTGCTAGGCCTGGGGCTGGAATTGTGTCTGCTCCGTACGAAGCAAATATCGGATCTCTGGTAACTAGTCATATAATCGGATAACTATGACCTAGTCATATTATCCCGATAGCTGCAGCATATAAGAGCACCAGTTCTGTATCCTACGTGACCATCATCTCCATATGACTGAAGTGATACTTCCATCTCGACATCACACCCAATACACTCCGATTCTCAATATACCCAGAAGAGGCGTACACAGAAACTGTTAAAGCCCTGGATGACCAAAACCAAAGTATATTGATTATCGCAAGTATTAGCGGTGCAAGTCTCAGGTTTAGACCAAATACACCTACCCTGATTCGGACTTCCATAGACACATAGTCATACTACCAATGGAATTCCGAGGGGTCTATCCAAAGCGAAGCTGTTTCCATATCATCGGTAAACACAACCTCCTATTACACTTGCATGAGTATCCAATACCCAAATATATGAGAACTATGATGTTATGCTCCCACAACGCGCACAAGTGCAATACTAGTCTATTCCGTATTATCGATGTCCAATCTCGATAATACTACGACTAGGGATGTTTTAATGATTAAACCTTCATGGATTGATATTGTCTCATATCTTATCAATCCAGAACTAATAATATGGACTTTTATCATTTATATATCCCGGTAATCTAATTACAAATGATAAAAGAGCAATTTCCTTTGTCACATAGTTAATTTGTACAGCAACACAATGTTCTGTACAAATAGTGATGCTATGGGTCATAATTGTCCAACAATCTCCCACTTGGCCTATAGCCAATCACTCAAGTGTCCTACACTTGAACTATGTACGGTTTGCTCAAACTTCTGCCGAGAAAATGCTTTCGTTAGCGGATTTACAATGTTATCATCTGATGCGATTTATTCGATCATCACATCGCCACGATGTATGATCCGAACGAATCAGATGAATGTTGAATTATATACTTGGATCGTTGATGAGACCATTAATTCTTTTGCCTGTGCTGTAGCCTAACTCAGCTGCTAACAGAACTACTCCTAATCCAATTAGGATTATATAGATCCAAAGTGCTTCTATTGCTGCCTTAGCTGCAGCAATATTCCACTTTTGTTGTTTATTCGGCAACAGTATCTTGCTTGGAAGATTTCCAGCTCACTGTTCCATTATTCAAACTATATAGTACCCTTATAACGACCTATAGTCATTTTTATCGGTTAGGAAACTTGCAACGGTGAGCCCAGTCACTTCAAGTTCTCATTCACCATAGTTTAAGAAAGCATCCTTAGTTCATCTAAGACTCTAAAGGATGTTCTTAACATCAATCCAGTGACAATTACTTGGATTGGCCTGATTGTGACTCCATATGCTCAAAGCATATGAGACACCAGGTCGCGTACATTTATTTCATTGTACTAGTTCTTGGAGAGTGCCAACAACTTTTAGATCTATCCCAGTAGATCTTTATTCTTAGAATAAAGGTTGTCTCTCCCAAGTATTGTATGGAGAATTTTATGAAAGCCAAGCTTTCACCGATTGTATTATGGGAATGTCATTTCCAAGAAATGATATGTCATCATTATATAGGACAATCACTGTCAGTGCGCTCCCACTAACCTCCTTATATACACAAGAATCATTTTCGTTTTGAATTAAATCATATACCATTATGATTACATCAAAACGATAGTTCTAAGAATGCAATGTTTGCTTCAATCCATAAATGGATCGAATTTAACTTGCAAACCTTGTTTGCTCGTTTTGGTACGACAAAACCGTCAAGATGTTGTAAACATCCTCCAAAAGGTTTCCGTTTAAGGAAAGCGATTTTGACGTTCAGCTGCCATATTTCATAAATGGAACATGCAGCATCAGCAAGCATTATCCAAATGGATCTAATCATGGCAACAAATAAAAGTTTTCGTCGTAATCGACACAATGTTGATAACAATACCTTTTCGCTACAAGCCTAGCTTTGTACGTTGGTATGTTGCCATCCATGTTTGTCTTCCTTGAAGACTCATATAGTACCAATAGGCACAATGCATTCCGGTACATCAACTAGTGTCCAAACTTAGTTGGTATACATGGAATCCATTTCGGACATCATGGCACTTTGCCATAATAGGGAGTCGATACCTTGTATCACTTCCTCATACGTAGTCAGTTTGTCTTCCTCAATGAGATTGGCATCTTAATGAGGTGAGATCAGAAACTTGACCGGCGTAAACACACACGTATAACGCAAGCGCACGTATCGTTCAAGTAGTATAAAAATATCGATCCCACGAGGACTTAATTCCTACTGTTGTTATTAATTATTGATTCTATTTATTTACAAATATCTAATTGAGGGATAAGAGAATGATTGCTTGGTTGATTTGGTTGATTGTAGTTTTGCAAAATAAATAAATAGATAAAAAGACAAAAGAAAATACTAAGGAAAATAACAAAAGACACAAAGATCTAGGGTTGTGAATCCTTCTAATATCTTTTAAAAGATGAAGTGATTATTTTATGTTTGTGTAATAAATCAGTTTACTAACCTGGAACACTAAATTATGCAAAAGCCTCTGTCGATGGTCAGACGCAAATACCCAGTTTAACCCAATTGAACCATATGTCTATGTCAACCAAATTATCTGGATTCATTAAGTTTAAGTTCCAATTATGGCTACCCCCGCCCGACAGGTATATTCCTATCCTGTAAGGAAATCTATTAAAGGGTTATCTATCCTCAAGGAAGATCGTGGGCTATTAAGTCTAAGGCTGAAACCTAAAATCTCTATGTCTAGTTCATTTTAGATTTACCACATCAATCTTATTGGTGATCAGACAACAAGAAGCATTAAGCTTAAGACTTAATAAGTAAACCTTTAAATTACCCAAACTATAAAATAACCCCTTAAAAACCGGTGATATTAGAATTAATCACAACCCCAGATAACTAACACATAACTAGGGCTAGTAACAACTTAAAAGTAAAAGACATAAAGTAAAAATACTGAAAAGTAAAAGACATAAAGTAAAACTGAAAAGTAAAATAAAATAAAATGCTAAGGTAAAAGGAATTACTTTTACTACTACTAATTTAGATATCTCCTATAAAATAATATATAAACTTATGATTCTTTTTCCAACCAGCCATATAGGCGGTAACCTGATTAAGTCAAATTAAGTCCAACCAGCCATAAAGGCGGAACCAAAATTAAATTGCCAACCGACCAATCTGGCGTTATCCTTTTTAAGTCAAATTTTAAATAGTGAATATATTATTTTTAAGGGAGATTAATCTAAATAGTAACAGTAAAAGAATTACCTTTCACCATAGCTGGGGAAGTTACCTTCTCATGGTAAATAGTAAAAATAATAAAAAGTAAAAAGTAAAAATTAAATTACTATTATTACAAAACATAATTAAAATTATTTACAAAACTAAAAATTAAAAACTAAAAAAAACTAAAAAACTAAAAGAATCTAGAGAGAGAAACTCTCTCTTTAGAAAGAATATAAGAGAGAGAGTGGTGCACTGAATTCTGAAATCTCGAGCTCAATTTATAGGCCTCGGTAGGCTTCCAGCGTCGCGACGCCAGGGCCCTCAGCGTCGCTACGCCAGAATTTGTCGACGTGGCACGCTCTGGTTCGCCGGTTTGAAGATTCTGGATAAGCTGATAAGGTGACACGTGGCGCGGTGGTTGGGCTTCAATTATTGTGACACGTGGCGGCTTCTGATTGGTCGCTGAGATTCTTATCCGCCACATGTCAGATAAGGATTAGATACTCAATTATTGATGCTGACGTGGCACTGACGTGGCGGTGAGGTGGCGATGACATGGCGACACGTGGGAAAGAGACTGTCGGCACCGCATGATTTCGACACGTGGCACTTCCTGATTGGCTGATGATGATGTGGCACGACATGTGGCAATATTGACTTGTTGACTTGCTGACGTGGCTGATGACATGGAGACACGTAGGATGCCACGTGGCACACGTGGCGATGATGACTGTCGGCACCGTAGGATGCTGACACGTGGCACGGCGCATGTTAGTAGATCGGCTGTGATGGTGACACGTGGCACGGCGCATTTTAGCAAAGTCAAACTTTTCTCAGATTCTGATTTGTGGACCCGGCGCACGTTAGCACTGTTCGACGTATTTTAGGCGTCGCGACGCGGAAGGTCTTGGCGTCGCGACGCGGACAATTTACTGAAATGTCATTTTTGTCCAATTTTCACTGTTTTGGCCCAAATCACCTCCAAAATGTCCTGAAACTTTATTTATCTACAAAATAACACAAAACACATCAAAACGTTCACAAAACTCAAGAAACTATACAAAATATTAGGTTAAATGAGTGGGAAATAGTGATATAAATACCACTCATCAAAACTCATTCCTCCCAGGTTGTTTTCTGACTCTCTCCGACTTGCGCGGTTCTTGTGTATTTGAAGATTGTGGTACAGTTTCATCCCTGATGAACTGTTTGTGTTCCATTAAGGAATCGGTGCCTGGAACAGTATTACTCTTATTTTCATCGAGTTTTACTTTCCTCCCATTTACCACTACATATAGGTATTCCTCTTAGGAAAACCGCATGGCGAGCAACAATTAAATTGTTCCCTTGTGAGTTGTATAAGTACTATACTTTGGTTACCCTAGGATAACCTACAATTTGGCACTTACCTGATTTGGGTTCTAGTTTGGTATCATCCAAACATATGCCCAGCATACCCAAATCTCCAGGAATGAGAAAACCCGGTTTCTTTCCTGTTCATATCTAATATGAAATCTGTCTAACAAATTTTTATGGAACCTTATTCAAAATAAGTTTTTCACTGATTAATGCGTATCCCTTGAAGGAAAATGGTAGCTTAGAGTGACTCATGATTAACCTTACTATGTCCAACAAGGTTTGGTTTCTCCGAGTGGACACACTGTCAAATTGAGGTGTTCCGGGAGGAGTCCACTGTGAAAGAATACTATACTCTTTCAAGTAATTGAGAAACTTATTGTTTAAGTATTTTCCACCATGGACTAACCGTGACAGTTTTATACTTTAGCCGATCTATCTCTCTACTTCGTGCCGAAACTCTTTGAATTCATCAAAAGTTTCTGATTCGTGTTTCAAAAGAAACACATAACCATAACGCGATGCCACATCGGTAAAGGTTACGAAGTATTCGTATCCACCTCTAGCCTAGCTAGATATGGGCCCACTTACGTCACTATGAACGAGGGCTAACAGATCGGTGGCACTTACACTTTTACCAAGTAAAAGGTGTTTTAGGCACTTTGCCTAATAAATTAGATTCGTAGACATCATTTGAATAGAATCAAATCCGTCCTAGTACCCACTCTTCGAAAGTGTGGATATACGAGTCTTATTTAATATGTCCCAGACATTAATGCCACAAATAAGTCTCAACTGATTAATTCAGTTTGAGCTATTTGTTTGTCATGTTATATGTTTGAGATTCATTTATATTCAAAATATAAATACTGTTATTCACATCTAATGCGTTTATCTCAATATCATCTTTATAAAATGAAACACTTTAGTGTTCTAGAATATAAAGTTATACCCGCAACGAGTTATACTCTGATATAGAGATAATGTTTCTAGTCAAACTAGTTATATTTTGACAGTTTCCTAATTTAAGTACACACCCGAAATGTAGTTCATAAACTTAGGATTCTACGGTTAAAACAGTGACTCTCGTCCTGTTTCCGACTCGCAGATAAATCTCAACTGAAGTCAGTCTCCTGCTAATCAGTAGATTCTGCACATCAGTACATATTTATGTACTACATCTAGTATCAAAATCCAATTTTGAAACTAATAGTGAACATGTTTATGAAAAACATATTTGAAGTCGGAGCCTTGCCCCGCCTTTACTTTCTTCATGTCTGCCTTGTCCATATGGCAGTCACGCATCCAGTGACCCCGTTTGCCACAGTTTAGGCAGACATCTTGGGATATGTCCTTTGTCTTCCCAGAAGACTGTGATGATTTTGCCTTTGCCCCTTTTAGAAGCTCTAGCTCTGCCTCCTAGAGCATAGCCATCAACTTTCCAAGAGCTTACTATTGGTTCATAATGAACCTACCCCAGTTTTCGGGTAGAGACTATAAGATCAAATCTTTGGCAGTCTCAGCCACGTAGGTAATGCCCATCTAACGTAGCTGATCGATGTCATCAATCATCTCCGACACCTAGTGCTCGACAGATGTACCCTCTGACATTCACGAGCTAAAGAGCTTCTTTTGCAATTTGTACTTCTAAGATCTAAGTATAGATCTATGAAGATCTTTAATTTCAGCATCATGGTACATGGATATAATCCTTAATTCTGATGACAGAATTAAAGTGTCATTGCGGTAAGCATAATGAATTGAGCACTAAAGTTATCACCACATGAATCTTCCAAAGATCATGTTCTACTATTGCTCAACTCTGGGCTTAGGCCCAAGAGGTTGTTCTATCAAATAGAATAACTTTTTAGTTCCCAGGACTATCCTGAGGTTCTATTCCCAATCTGAAAATTAAAGCCGTTTAAAGACATTTTCACCCAGGATTATGTTTTAAACGTTAATTTCAGTTATCTTGATTGCTATAGTCCAATTATCCAATCAACGATTTCAGATACTATTGAATATAATGATTACTATAGTCTAACTATATAATCAACTATAATTTGATTGGTTAAATTCAAATATATTGATTACTATAATCCAATTATATAATCAACTATAAATTGAAGTAGTTTGAATACAGTCCAACTGTTTAATTTAAAACAACAATTAAATATTAGTCCAACTAATATATATATGTTAATGACGAAAAATTGAAATGAGTGAGTGTTTGGCAAGTATCTAAACGAAATTGCAAATTTAATACTTGTCTCCCACTATTTTTCGACGAGCCTCTAACCCTCTGTTGAGTACTCGGGAAACCTGTTTCCTAGTGGGCTAGGATCCCATTAAATAACACACAACCTTGACTTGGCCAACAAGCTGTATGATATTTAACTAGGTAGATCTCTAAGATCAATTGGATCTCATCCAATTCCTAGATCCAGTAGGTGGACATCCAAGTCTGAAACATATATCTAATATATGCCAATATATCCAATATTCCCTAACCTTTTCCTCTGAATCAATTAGCCTTGGCTTTGGCACAACAAACTTAATGATTTGTTAAGCGGGACCCATTTATCTTGGAAAGCTTCGTAATCGACTTTGGCCAACAAATCACAACTTGGACTAGACATGCGATATGGAACAAAGCCTTCATGATTCAAACACATCCGCGATGGACAAAGGCCTTGACTTTGGCCAACAAACCAGTGCCAATGTTGGATCTTGAGAATGAATCATTCAATGGAAGGAAATACGCTTAATATTTGTTGAGGGTTTTTCGCGTAATTGGCAACCAATTAATTATCTTTGATTAGGTCTCATTATACACCCTTAAACATGCAGTCTAAAAGCATAATAAGGCGCAGTAAATAAATTAATAATGATATGCAGATGGATATTAAAAACAATTTGTTCCTAGTACAAATCTCTCCATTTCCTCTCTCCCGCTAGCACAAATCTTACTTCTACCCAATTACATAACACTTCTAAAGAAACCTCATTTACAATGGGGGGAATATGTGAGAAGAGAAATAAAAAGAAAGAGAGGTAATAGGTTGGACAACAAGAGGTCCAATTTAATAAATTCTAAATTTATTACACAACAATTCCAAAATTACCCTCACCCATCTAATATCCATCCGATATACATTATCATACATCACATCCAATTCACACAAAGCATGTTATCAATCAATCTAATCCAATTAATTAATCTGAAATTAATGACCATCCAATGTTCAAACAACGATTTGATTTGCGCGAGTCCAACTCGTTTTAAGAATAAGTACTCAATGTAGAATTCTTGAATTATATTAAACTACAATATTAAATCCAATTTAATTGTATTCAATACTAATTCTTTATTTAATTCCAAATTAAATGATTACACTTTATTAATGAGCCTTTGTGACTTAGATTCTAAATCTAATCTTTACGGGTCTCAAAGCCCAATTAACATCCAATGTCAATTTAATTAAAGTCCAACGGGCTTTCAATTAATTTATAAGGCATGGACTTTGGCAACCAAAGCCCAATAAGGAATCACCATTTGCCAAAAATCAATTTAGGCCCAATTAAAATATTAAAGGTCCATTAAATCATATTTGGACTTTATGGAAATGGTTTTAGGCCCAATTGGATCCAACCAATTAACCTAAACCAAACTTGGCCCAACCAAGCCCATTAAGCCCAAATACAACTTTATTAGCCCAATTCCAAATTTAGCCCAACTAATTAAATTCCAAATTTCCAAATTTCACAATTTAATTAACTAAAGTGTATTAGCCATAATTAATTAGTCAAATTAACATTTTCAAAATACCAATTACACTAATTAATCATGCTAATCATCATCAACACATGTCCAACATTATTGAATCAAAAAATCATCTCATTACATGCTATATAGCTCACGGCAATAAGAGGGATTTTAAATCCGATTTCGATTTTAATCCAATTAAATCCTAAATCAATTTATCCCAAGTCTTTCAACTCATCCAATGATCAAAAAACAAAAATCACCATGACTTTAGGGCACTTCCACATTCGGCCAAGCCAAAATATTGGGGAAAAATTAGTCCAATTCAATCATTCAAGCATACTCAATCAATCAATTTATCAAATCATGCTCAAATCAATTTTACCCAAATTTTACCCTAAATCAATTTCATGCTTAATCAAGGCTCTTGATACCATTATTGGGTTTTCTAGGTCAAACCAAGATCATATTAAGCAATGAAAAGTGTAAATACATCAAAGTAAAGTTGCGAAATACTCACTTTGATCGGCTTTTGCGATGCGAAGAACACAAAAAATTTCTCCTCCAATGGAGCTCTCGGCCAAGCCCTCTTTGTGCTCCATGTGTTTCGGTCAAGGTCTCATTTGTGTGCTCCAAGCTCCAAGCTTTGTAAATGGATTACATGCTCATGAATGAGTTTCCCTATCACCTTTGTTTGACCCATTGGATGTGCTAGCACCTTGGAAATTTTTCCACAAAATTTCCCTTTTTGCTTCTTCTTGTTCTCGGCCAAGCCAAGAACTTAGAGAGAAATTGGCAAGAAATGCCGTGAGTGGAGAATGAGAGGGAGGAGAAAAATGTGTGTTGTATTTTGGTTTTTGATTTCAAAAATCAAATACCAAAAATCTATTTCCATTTTTCAAAATTCAAAATTTTGGTACAAGACTTTAAAGTCTTCAACCACCCCCATCAATCACAAAAAGTGACAAGCATCACATCACTCAAAGTTGATGTGACTTACATCACAAGAATGACTAATGATGTGACGCGTGATGTGACTTGTGGGCCCCACTTGATTCGAAATACAGTGGGCCCGCAAACACTCCCAGACTCGGGTTCGTTAATTCCGAATTAACGAACTTTCCGTTGCGACGTAATTAAATCAAATTTAATTAAATAATTATGCCTAGCAAAATCACCATTCACGTCACTAACGAATTAATTCTAAATTAACTCGTTTGCCCGAATTAAAATCTAATTTTAATTCCGCGTCGAAATCTAATTTCGTATATTATATCAAATATATTATTTTATCGATTAATTCCAAATTAATCATTCTCTCTCTTTAATAGTATTTTATCTTATCCCAGATAAAATATCTCCGTAATTAATCCCAGATTAATTTTCTCTCTCTACTAATTAATCTCAGATTAATTATGTGCGAGTCATACGTCATCGGTGAATCTTTGGGAAGCGACCCATGAGATCCCCGGATATGTTGGCAGTAAATCCGGTCGTCGGACTATCCGAACACGTACGTACCTAGTACTATGTTTTTACCTATTTACAATACATGGTTGACTTCTAGCAAAGCACTGTGCCTACCCAATTCTCCAGAAATATTCTTAAAGGAATATGTAATCTATATCAGGCGTAGTATACGTAGTATTACATATTGCGATCCAGTATCGGATGTCGCGTGCTAGGCCTGGGGCCGGAATTATGTCTGCCCCGTACGAAGCACATATCGGATCTCTGGTAACTAGTCTCTATAATCAGCTAACTATGACCTAGTCATATTATCCCGAAAGCTGCAACATATAAGAGCACAGTTTCGTATCCTACGTGACCATCATCTTTATATGAATGAATTGATACTTCCATCTCGACATCACACCCAATACACTACGATTCTCGATATACCAGAAGAGGTGTACACAGAACCTGTTAAAGCCCTGGACGACCAAAACCAAAGTATATTGATTGTCGCAAGTATTAGCGGTGGAAGTCTCAGGTTAAGACCAAATACACCTACCCTGATTCGGACTTCCATAGACACATAATCATACTACCAATGGAAATCCGAGGGGTCTATCCAGAGCGAAGCTGTTTCCTGTATCATCGGTAAACACAACCTCTTATTACACTTGCATGAGTATCCAATACCCAAATATATGAGAACTATGTCGTTATGCTCCCACAACGCCCACAAGTGCAATACTAGTCTATTCTGCATTATCGATGTCCAATCTCGATAATACTACCACTAAGGATGTTTTAATGATTAAACCTTCATGGATTGATACTGTCTCATATCTTATCAATCTGGAACTAATCATATGGACTTTTATCATTTATATATCCCGGTAATCTAATTACAAATGATAAAAGAGCAATTTCCTTTGTCACATAGTTAATTTGTACAATAACACAATGTTCTGTACAAATAGTGATGCTATGGGTCATTATTGTCCAACAGTTGCATAAAAACATCCTCTAGAAGGTTTCCGTTAAGGAAAGCGGTTTTGGTGTTCAGCTGTTATATTTCATAAACGAAATATGCAGCATAACAAGTATTATCCAAATGGATTTAATCATGGCAACATGTGAAAGAGTTTCGTCGTAATCGACACTATGTCGTTGACGACACCCTTTATGTACAAGCCTAGTTTTGTACATTTGTACGTTGCCATCCATGTGTGTCTTCCTAGAAGACCTATTTAGTACCAATAGGCACAATGCCTTCTGGTACATCAACCAGTCTCCAAACTTGGTTGGTATACATGGAATCCATTTCGGACTTCATGGCCTCTTACCATAATGTGGAGTCGATACCTTGTATCACTCCCCCATACGTAGTCGGTCCATTATCCACATGAGGTGAGATCAAAAATCCATACCTCCCAGGTTGTTTTCTGACTCTCTCCGACTTATGCGGTTCTTGTGTATTCGAAGATTATGGTACAGTTTCATCCCTGATGAACTGTTCGTGTTCCGTAACAGATTAGTGTCAGGAACAATATTACTCTGATTTTCATCGAGTTTTACTTTCCTCCCACTTACCACTGCATATAGGAATTCCTCTTAGAAAACCGCATGGAGAGCAACAATTGAGCATTGTTCTATTGTGAGTTGTATAAGTACTATACTTTGGTTTCCCTAGGATAGCCAATTACAAAGGCACTTATCCGATTTGGTTTCAAGTTCGGTACCATCCAAACATTTAATGTGCCCAGCATCCCCAAATCTTCAGGAATGAGAAACCCGATTTTTTTCTTGTTCATATCTAATAAAAAGTCTGTCCAAAAGATTTTCACAGAACCTTATTCAAAATAAGTATTAAACTGTTTAATGCATATCCTCAGAAGGAAATTGGTAGCTCAGAACGACTCATCATTGACCTCACTATGTCCAACAAAGTTCGGTTTCTCCGTTCAGTCACACCGTCCAACTGAGGTGTTTCGGGAGGAGTCCACTGTGAAAGAATACCATACTCTTTCAAGTAATCTTGAAACTTATATGTTTAAGTATTTTACATTGTGGTCCGACCGTAATGTTTTAATACTTTTACCGGTCTGTTTTTCTACTTCGTGTCGAAACACTTTCAATTTCTCAAAAGTTTCCGACTTGTGTTTCATAAGATACACATAACCATAACGCGATGCCACATCCGTAAAGGTTACGAAGTATCCATATCCACCTCTAGCCTAGCTAGACATGGGCCTACTTACGTCACTATGAACGAGGGCTAACAGATCGGTGGCACGTGCACATTTACCATGTAAAAGGTGTTTTAGACACGTTGCCTAATAAACAAGATTCGCAGACATCATTTGAGTTAGGATCAAATCCGTCCAAGTATCCACTCTTCGAAAGTGTGGATATACGAGTCTTCTTAATGTGTCACAGACAACAATGCCATAAATAAGTCTTATCATATTTACTCAATTTGAGCCATTTTTTTGTCATATAATATGTTTGAGATTCATTTATATTCGAAATATAAAGACGGTTATTCACATCTAATGTGTATATCTCAATATCATCTTTATAAACAAAACACTCAGTGTTCTGGAAAATAAAGGTATACCCGCAACGGGTTGTACTAGATATGGAGATAATATTTCAAGTCAAACTAGGTACATTACAATAGTCACCTAATGTAGGTACATGCCCCAATGGCAGTTCCAAAACTTAGGTTCCTATGGCCAAAACAGCGACTCTCGTCCTGTTTCCGACTTGTAGGTTGATCTCATCTGAAGCTAGTCTCCTACTAATCAGCAAATCATGCACATAATTACATATGTATGTTCTACATCCAGTATCAAAAATCCAATTCTTAAAACTAGTATTGGGCATGTTTATAACAAACATACCTGAAGCCAGAGCTTTGCCCCACATTCATTTCCTTTATGTATGCCTTGTCCATTCGGCAGTCACGCTTCCAATGACTCCATTTGCCACAGTTTAGGCAGACGTCTTGGGATATGTCATTTGTCTTCCCCGAACACTTGTGACGATTTAGCCTTGCCCTTTTAGAAGCTCTGGCTCTTCCTCCTTGAGTATATCCATTAACTCTTCAAGAGTTTTCTCTTGGTTCAAGATGAACCCGCCCCAGCATTCGCGCATAGACTGTAAGATCAAATCTATGAAAGTCTCAGACTCGTAGGTAATGCCCAGCTAACCTAGCTATTCGACGTCAGTAATCATATGCGACACCTAGTGCTCGACAGATGTACCCTCTGACATACGCGAGCGAAAGAGCTTCTTTTACAATTCGTACTTCTAAGATCTAAGGTTAGATCTATGAAGATCCTTTAATTTCAACATCATGGTATAATGATCTAATCCTTAGTTCTGAAGATAAACTTAAAGAGTCATTGCAGCAAGTATAACGGATTGAGCACTAAAGTTATCATCACTATGAGTCTTCCAAAGTTCATGCTCGACTATTTGCTCAACTCCGGGATCAGGCCCTAGATGTTTCTCTATCAAATAGAGTAACTTCTCAACTCCCAAGACTATCCTGAGATTCATTTCCCAATTTAGAAAATTAAAGTCGTTAAAGACATTTTCACCCAGGATTATGTCATTTGACGCTTAATCTTTCAAGTTATCTTGATTGCTATAGTCCAACTATCCAATCAACGATTTCGGGTACTATCAAATATAATGATTACTATAGTCCAACTATATAACCAACTATAAATGATCGATTACACTCAAATGTAATGATTACTATAGTCCAACTATATAACCAATTACAAATGAAGTAGTTTGAATACAGTCCAACTGTTAAATTAAAAAACAACAATTGAATATTAGTCAAACTAATATATTTATATTTTTAATGACGAAAAATAAAATGAGTGCATATTTGACAAGTATTTGAACGAAATTGCAAATTCAATTCTGGCCTCCCACTATTTTTCGGCGAGCCTCTAACCCTCCGTTGAGTACTCGGGAAACCTTGTTTCCTAGTGGGCTAGGATCCCGTTAAATAACACACAACCTTGACTTTGGCCAACAAGTTGTATGATACTTAAATAGGTAGATCTCTAAGATCAATTGGATCTCATCCAATTCCTAGATCCGGTAGGTAGACCTCCAAGTCCGAAACATATATCCAATATATTTAAATATATCCAATATATTTCCTAACCTTTTTCCTCTAAATCAACTAAGCTTTGGCTTTGGCTCAACAAGCTTAATGATTCTAGTTAAGCGCGACCCATTGACAGTGGGAAAGCTTCGTAATCGAGGTCGATGAACAAGAAGTGACCTTGACTTTGGCCAACAAGTCACAACTGCCCAAGACACGCGATATGTAACAAAGCTTACGTGGTTCAAACACATCCGCGATGGACAAAGGTCTTGACTTTGGCCAACAAACCAATGCCAATCTTGGATCTTGTGAGAGAACCACTCAATGGAAGGAAAAAACCCTTAATATTGAATGAGGGTTTTTTCGCGTAAATTGGCAACAAATTTATTATCTTTGATTTGGTCTCATCATACACCCTTAAGCATGCATTCTAAAAGCATAATAAGGGGAAAAATAAATAATAATGATATGCGGATGGATATTTAACAAATTGTTCCTAAAACAAATCTCTCTATTTCCTCCCCCCGGCTAGCACTATTCTAACTTCTACCCAATTACATAATACAATAAAGAAACCTCATTAACATTGAGGGGAATTGGTGAGAAGAGAAATACAAAGAGTTAAGAGATATAAGGCTGGACACGCATGTCCAATTTAATAAATTCTAAATTTATTACAATAATTTCCAAAATTGCCCTCACCCTTCTAATATCCATCCGATATACATTATTCATACAATACATCCATGTATTCACACAAAGCATGTTATTCAATCAATCTAATCCAATTAATTAATCTTTGAATTAATGATCATCCAATGTTCAAACAACGATTTGATTTGCGCGAGTCCAACTCGTTTAAGAATAAGTACTCAAAGTACGTATTCTTGAATTATATCGAACTACAATTTTAAATCCGATTTAATTTGTATTCAATACTAATTCATATTTAATTCCAAAATAAATAATTACACTTATTTTAGTGCCTTTTAGACTTAGATTCTAAATCCAATCTTAATGGGTCTCAAAGGCCCAATTAACATCCAATGTCAATTTAATTAAAGTCCAATGGGCTTTTAATTAATTCTTAAGGCATGGCCTTTGGCCAATATGGATCAAACCCAAATGCCAATGCCCAATTTAGGAATCACCCTATTTGCCAAAAATCAATTTTGGTCCATTAGGCCCAATTAAATATTTAAAGGCCCAATTATTATATTTGGATTTTATGGAATGATTTTTGACCCAATTTGGATCCAATCCAATTGTCCTAAACCAACTTGGCCCAACTAAGCTCATTAAGCCCAAATACAATAATATTAGCCCAATTCAAAATTAAAGACTAAATTTATTTAATTACAATATTCCAAATATCACAATTTATTTTAAATAAAGTGTAATTACCATAATTAATTAATTAATCCAATATTTCCAAAACATCAATTAAACTAATTAATCATGCTTTAATTAATCAACTTATATCCAACACAAATTGAAGCAAAATCAATCAATTTCATGCTTCTCAAGTCACGGCAATATACATAATTTATATCCAATTTTGATTTCAATCTAATTAAATAAACAATCAATATACTCATCATGCATTAAACACATCCAATGGTCTAAAATAAAAAATCACCATGATAGATCTAGGGTTCATGTTTCGGTCAAAGCAAGGAAATTAGGGGAAAATTTATCCAATTCATTTTCTCAATTTTTAAGATGCATAAATCTAATTCATCATCATCCAAGCTCAACCAAACCATCAATTTGAAGAAATCATGCTCAAATCATAAAAACCCCAAATTAAAGTATATAAACCTTAAATTCATTTCATGCTTAGAAAAGGCTCTGATACCATTGTTGGGTTCCTAGAACATGCCAAGGATCTTCTAAGTCATGATTTCATATGAATACTCAAAGAAGTTGCGGAAAAAACTTTTGTGTTTGAGAAGAGCTCCAAGATTTCACACATACATTGATCGGTTTCGTTGGATGTTGAAAGTTCAAAACTTTTGTGTTTGAGAAGAGCTCCAAGTCTTTCCCTTGTGTTCCAAACTCTAGGATTTGTTTCCCTGACACCTTGGTTGACTCATTGTATGTGCTAGCAAGAAGAAATTTTGAAGCAAAATTTCTAAGAGGAATGGAGAAGCATTCGACAATGGTGTAGTGGAGAGGGAGAGAGTTTTCAATTTTTGTGTATTTGATTTTCCAAGAGTCAATTACCATTTACCAAAATCAAATTTTGATATATGTAATTCAAATGACAAAATGTGTTTTACAAGTTATCAACCAAATCACCACCAACTTCCATCACCAAAAAGTAAATAAAGTTGACTAATGATTTGAGTTGGTGGGCCCCACTTTAAAATTCAAAATTCAAGTGGGCCCGCTTAACACTCTTCGGGCTTGGGTTCGTTTAATTCCGAATTAACGAATTTTCCGTTACAACATAATTAAATCCAATTTAATTAAATAATTATGTCTAGCAAAATTATCATTAAAGTCGCTTACAAATTAATTCTAAATTAATTCGTTCGCCCGAATTAAAATCTAATTTTAATTCGCTTTGAAATCTAATTTCATTAATATATCGAATATATTATTTAATCGATTAATTCCAAATTAATCGTACTCTCTCTTTTTTCCGAATTTTATCCCAGATAAATTCTTGCCGAAATTAATCCTAAATTAATTTTCTCTCTCTTAATTAATCCCAGATTAATTCTGTTCGAGTCAAACGTCATCGGTGAATCTTTGGGAAGCGACCCATGAGATCCCTGGATATGTTGGCAGTAAATCCGGTCGTCGGACTATCCGAACACGTGCGTACCTTGTACCATGTTCTCACCGATTTACAAGACATGTTTGGATTCTAGCAAAGCACCGTGCCTACCCAGTTCTCCAGAAATATTCTTTTAAGGAATACATAATCTATATCAGGCGTAGTATAATAAGTATTGCGTATTATGATCCAGTATCGGATGTCACATGCTAGGCCTGGGGCGGGAATTGTGTCTGCCCTGTACGAAGCATATATCGGATCACAAGCAACTAGTCTCTTTAATCGGAAAGTCATGACCTAGTCATACTTCCCCGATGGTTGCAACACTTTAGAGTACCAGTTCTGTATCCCTGCGTGATCATCATCTCCATATGACTGAAGTGATACTTCCATCTTGACATCACACCCAATACATTACGATTCTCAGTATACCTAGAAGAGGCGTACACAGAACCTGTTAAAGCCCCGGACGACCAAAACCAAAGTATACTGATTGTCGCAAGTATTAGCGATGCAAGTCTCAGGTTAAAACCAAATACACCTACCCTGATTCGGATTCCCATAGACACATATTCATACTACCAATGGGATTCCGAGGGGTCTATCCAGAGTGAAGCTGTTTCCGTACCATCGGTAAACAGAACCTCCTATTACACTTGCATGAGTATCCAATACCTAAATATATGAGAACTATGCCGTTAAGCTTTCATAACGCGCACAAGTGTAATACTAGCCTATTCCACTTTATCGATGTCCAGTCTCGATAATACTACGACTATGGATATTTAATGATTAAACCTTCGTGGATTAATATTGTCTCATATCTTATTAATCTGGTACTAATCATATGGACTTTTATCATTTATATATCCAGGTAATCCAATTACAAATGATAAAAGAGCAATTTCCTTTATCACATAGTTAATTTGTACAAAAACCACAATGTCGTTTACAAATAGTGATGCTATGGGTCATAATTATCCAACAGTAAAATCACTCTAGAATGATAATTTTAATTTTTGAGATTAATTCAGTAACTAATCTAACTACACATGCTTAGAAGGAAAACTATTAAGATTATTAACCAATCAACACCAAAATTTTTGGTCCATATACATATCTAAGATACATATATTTTAAGTCATGCAAAATACATATCTAATAAATATTTTCATGCTTTAGAAACAAAACTAAGAAATTAGAAATTGGGGACCTTTTATTACCTTAATTCCAAGCTCCACTTTTCTTAATTTCTTCTCCTTTGGTGTTAGTTGATTAATTCTCAAACCCTAACCCTTCTTTTCATTTTATTCTCAACACATGAGAAGTGATTAAAGTAGCAAAAATGAAACAAGTTTCATTTAAATACTAAAACCCTAGTCATGGCCGAAAAAGGGTAATTATTTTTCAAGAAAATAATAATTTTTGTGGCCTAAAAATTGACACCAATTTGATCTTATCCAAAATTAATTTTTATTTTATATTTTTTGTTAATAAATACATGTGTCAAAAACATATGGAATAACCAATAAGAATTGGCCAAAGAACTAAGAATATTCAAGTAATATTCTTAATTAAAATAAATAAATTAATTAATTAACTAATTAATTAATTCATCTTTTATTAACAGAAAAGACAAAATAAATCCATGGAGAAATATTCCAAGAATATTCTTCTATTTTATTATTATTAATTAATAATTAATAATAATAATAAAACAAGTGTCAAAATCCAATGAGTTAATAATATGTATCTAATCTAAATTATGTATTATATACAAATACACATTATTTAATACGCATGTGTAAATTATGAATAATCCGAATTATCCATAATTAATTGCCCAAGTGCTCAACGAGTATACTTTATATTGTGGGACTCTCTAGGTTCAAGTTTATCTGTCACGGAAACCATTTCCATGTCCGTAATTTGTCCACTCACAAATTACGACGACCACAGGTAATCAATTCATGTGTCATAGGTTATCCGAATTATTCCGGAGATATTGATTAAACGTCAAACATCCGCTATGAACAATTCATGTGTCGCGACATAATTATGATTCTTAACAAATATTCGGAACTCATTTCCGAATCATACCTCGGCTAAGGATTTCAAAGAATCACAAATTGGACACCTAAATCCCATACACGTGACAAACAGATCCTCTCTGGATATATCACAGGATATCATGAGTATCAGTCTATACCCAACGAACAGGCGGAGGTCTGATCTAAAAAGATCGTTGACGTGACTGTCATCAAAGTATGAAGGATATCTCACATATCCACAGTGTTATCACAAGTTAAAGGAGCTAATATGCTATTCGATTCGTAAAGATTCCTATTGACGTTGGTGTACCATCTATCAGGAATCTTCGAATGAGTCATTCAATATTTATCCAATAAATACCTACGTGTCTATATGAGTCTCCCAAGACTCATGGTTTACTGAGATAAACCATTAAAATAATTCTAATATACGACACGTACCGGTTTCACAAGTTTACTAACCGACCAGATATGTAAACCTTGACCGGGAATATTTTAATGAACATTTGTGTGTTCATGTCTGGTCGGACGTAGTGCGCGTCCACTGGAAATACTGCGTAAAAGAAACAGAATCTCATATTTGAAAAAAATATTAAGATGGTGCCCTCAAGTTGACATTTTTGTGTAGCTTGGTTCTGAAGACGCCTCTAATCGTCAGGTTGTTGATAAGCGAATTCGTACCTGAAGGAAGAAACTCCAATGGATGGTCTTTGTTCAAGTGTTTTATTTTCCCTTTCACTCTCACTGTTTTATTATTTTTGTAGGGTTTTTCCTCTAGATTTTCCATTAGCTCCAACACTCAAAATTTCCCCATCATTTTATAATGAAATAGATGAGGCTAAGGATGGAAAGGGAAGAAAAATCATCAATCCTCCTCCAATCTGTCCCGAGTGATTAACAATTACATATCTCAAAATGTGTCCGGCAAGATTTAGGGTTTGAGATATATATATCCGACCAGACTTAATTAGTCTCGTGATTCCAGCTAATTTGATTTTACACATTTGCTGACAGCTCGATGCATGTCCGAACGACTATTAAGCAAATGGTCATTTTTACACTAGCAATCATAAAGCCATTTTGACACTGGAGTAAAACGGTTAATCGATAACATGGTTTGGTTAATCGAATTCAGATTCAATTGTTATAAGTATTTATTGAAAAAGAATTTATATAACATTAAATCTTAATCATTCATTATTATTGTCGGTTAAAAAAAATTTGGTGTGTTGGACGTGCCATGGGAGCGGATCCTCAAAGTCGAAATCTGACTTCTAAAAATAAACGTTGCAAAACGGGTCTTCTAAAGTCCAAAAGTGATTAACAATTTAGATTCAAAAAGGATGTTGTAAAATAAAAGAAATTAAAAATTACTGAGAAATAAACTTTTATTGGAATTGAATTCTAGGTATAATGAAAGTTTACTAAATTTAAAATTGCATAAGAATTGAAATAGATTGCAACTACAGAGAATGACTTTAAATGGAAATTAACTACCGGAAGAATTAATGCAGAAGATATATTGGATTGTTGGATTGTTGTTGTTGTTATGATGATTGTTGGTGATATAGGTATTTACCATTCATTTTCTTTGTCATTTATAACCTCTGCCACCAACTGCTTCCTCTATACTCCAGCAAATGTTCCCAACATTTTGTCCATCATGTTTTTACTTGCCTTAGTTGGAGGAAATTGAAGCATAATAGAGGAACGTGCGTGCAATGGATAAATTTCAACACAAGATTTATTTTTGGAGCAACTGACTCTACTATAATGCTTATCTTATTTTGCTTGGGCTTGGGCCGAACTCCCTCATGTTAATTGAGCTGGGCCTGAAATATTTTGGGTGCAAACAATACCGTCTGCATGCTTTTGGCACAGAGGGCCAAAAAGCATGTATAAAGTACTAATGATTTTATGATTATTCATTTCTATCTCTTATTATTTGAATTTAAAATCTAAAAAAAAAATACCTATTCTTCACCCACTCCCAAATTTTCAAATTCCAAGCTATCCATTAAAATAAGCCTATAAAAGTCAAATCAGTATTTCCAATAAAAGCCACCAATTACAAATTTGATTGTCTCTTTATCTTAATTTTCTACAAGCTCTTCCCTAGCCACAAATTCATTTATACCAAATACTTATCAAGAAAATGCACCTTCTTCTTTTCCAGTAACTTCAAGAGACAAATACCATCCAAATCCTTAATTTCTCCAACATCTAGAAATCTTTGCCAAGCATAAATTCATTTAACCTAAAGTATCATGTCATATTCTTCTTCTCCATAGCTTCAAGGAAACAAAATACATTTATGATATTACCGAAAATTATAGAAATCACAGCACCCACGGTAGTTACAAACATAGATTCACATGCCACCACTAGCAGTTTTGGCACATCCACACTTGGCGGTCGTAGCTTCTCCACCCCATCTATGGTCGTTCTTCATGTTTCTTCTCCTTTTCACCAATCTTTACTGTTAAGTTTGATCATTTTTTTTGTTGGAGGAATTCTGTAAAATGTTGGGGGAATAATGGTTCTGGATGTGAGAATATTTTTCTGAGTAATATTTGGCAGTTTGGGAATATTGGAGGAATCATGCTTTTAATTATGCAGCCGGCCAGAGGTGTGTGTGCATGTCCCGCCGAACGTAGTGCACGTCCGGCTGGAAATACTACGTAAAAGAAACATAATCTCATATTTGAAAAAAATATTAAGATGGTGCCCTCAAGTCATACATTTTTATGTAGCTTGGTTCTAAAGACGCCTCTAATCGTCAGACTATTGATAAGTGGATTCGTACTAGAAGAAAGAAACTCCAATGGATGGTCTTTGTTCATGTGTTTTCTTTTCTCTTTCACTTTCAATGTTTCAATATTTTTGTAGGTTTTTTTTTTCCTCTAGATTTTTCATTAGCTCCAACACTCGAAATGTCCTCTTTTTTTTATAGTGAAACAGAGAGTGCTGAGAATTGAAGGGGAAGAAATATCCTCAATCCTCCTCCAATTTGTCTCGAGTGATTTACAATCATATAGCTCAAAACACGTCTTTGGGATATATATCCGGCAAGACTTAATTAGTCTCGTGATTCCAGCTAATTTGATTTCGTACGTGGATTGATAGATCCATGCATGTCCGAATGACTATACAGTTTGAATTGTCTGTCCAAGTGGAGACAATCAAATCCCTAAAATTAATTGACAATATGTTCTGTAATTGTCAATCTACTCAGTCACTGACAGCCTCATGCATGTCCGGCCGACTATACAATTTGAATTGTATGTCCGGTCGGAGGTAATCAAATCCCTAAATTTCAATAACTGATAATCCGTTCAGTCAGTGACAGTTGTGTCATGTCCGACCGTACTTAGGGTTTTCAAGGTACATTCGACGGACTTCTCCAGGTAGAGGTAACGTTGGCTGGACTTAGGTAATGTCCGACCGGATTTTGGCTGCGTTTCTTGGTGTTCATTTCTTTCCTGTCATTCATCTTTACACTTCCTTAATTTTCAGAAGGTGTCCCCGTAAGAGAGTCATCATCGAACTATGCATTGAAATACAACATCTACAGTGGCCCCCCATTTGGTAGGCTTGTGTACTGTGTGACAGTGACATGTCTATCAAAGGCATGCATGTATTTTTCGATCACTGTCTGAATTTTTTTGGTCGATATTCGGATCCTCAAGTCCTCCAATGCTTCGATCAGTTATGAAATGGTTCGATCTCGCCAGGCTTCATTCCCAGCTCTAACAATTGATAGACTTGCAAGCCTCCTATGGTTCGATCGGTGATGATATGTTTTGGTCTCGCCAGGCTTCATTTCTAGCTCCAATAGTTGACAGACTCGCAGTCTTCTAATGCGTCGATAAGTGATGAGATTCTTCGATCTCACCGGACTTCATTCCCAACTCCAATAGTTGGTAGACCCGCAAGCCTTTGATGCTTCGATCGGTGATGAGATGCTCCAATCTCTGCTTTCCGGATTTTGGATATGCTAAATCATGCCTGGATAGATGTGATTTCCTCACTAATGTCCGACCAAATTTTCTTGTAATATATGTCCGGTTAGACATGATTCGTGAATACAAAAAGGCAGATTTCCTCCTTAATTGTCACCGACTTTCCAAAAAGGCAAAAACACCTCCGTTCCAAAACTCTTAAAAACCTTTCATATTCGATAACCACCTTTCCCTTCACAACTGACTAATGGAATATTGAGACCTTCTAGGACCACATGGTGCGCCCGAGGTTCATCCTCTGCCATTTATTTTGACTTTTAATTGTTCTTCGGGCACCAAAAATATTTTGGCCTCAAATATGAGGATCACATCCATACTCTCTTGTCCTTATGGGACCACGTCTGCTCGAGCATCCAGCCAGTAAGCTTTCTTTTCCAATTTCACATTTCTTAAGTTTTCAAATCTGTATATGTCTAGCTGGACATGATGTAAGTTCGAGACTCTAATACCTAGGTATGGCCAGAAATGAAACCTATCTTTGTTGCCACTGATTCAAATTTTCCTGGATTATTAGTTCTATGCTTAGCCTAAGTCTTTTAGACCCAAAAAATATAGATAGATGTTCTAGGGTTCATCCTCTAAACTATCATTTATTCAAGTGCCTCATGTATGGCCCGATGTCCATCATATATCCGGCCAGAGGTCTTCTATATCTTGCCTTAATTTTGCATATTCGGTGACTTCCCCTATGTCATGACCAGTCCTTAGACCTTATGTTATCACTGTTATGTTGTTTATGTATGTCCACTAACCCGATTTCCGCCTTTATAGCTAGATGTTTCTTACATAAAGGCCACCTAGAATCCTGCTAGTATGCAGCGATGGTATGAGAGACTAACCTCAGATTGACACCACTGGATTTACACCATTCATCCGCTGCTTCCCAATCGCATACAAAAACATAACAATGAGGCTATTAGCTTTAGTAGAGAGGTAGATGGACACCACCCATACCTTCCATCTTATGGTGGAGTGAGATGACAATCACTCTTGGAGACTTTGCTTATCTTATGGGCATCCTCTGTGATAATTATCGTATCAAATTTGACTGCAGTCTTTACTCTCCCACTCTTCATACCAATTACATTTATCAACTATTGGGCTTCGTTCCCCGAGTTCGTTATGTGCTTCCAAGTTGAGGTATGTGTCTTGACTTTCATTCTCTTTTCCTTTTATGTGGTAACTGATTGCTGATTATGATTTCTATTATTTTACAGGCATGGGCATATGAGTTTGTCATCCTAGCACGTCATTTCCTGATCTCTAGGGAGGAGGTTGTGTTTCCTTGCTTGTCCCATTGTGATGCATCCATGGTGGGCTTCTTAGAGTCCCATGATATAGAGGTGCATCGAGCCCGGTTGAATGGGTTGACTTGGGATATGACAAGTCTTCCTTTGTTCTATTCTGACTTGTTTTCTGGTTTTATCTCGACTAACCATGTCTGTTTGTTTCATTTTCCTCTCCAGATTGACTTGGCCAGATGGGGGACCTCGACCGCTAACATGTTTGATTCTGTGCGGTCATCCTTCTAGAATGGCAGTCTGTGTATACTCCTCATGGGTAATGATCAATGTCTTTGGTATCTAGGAGAGCGGGTATGACTCTAGCACCTAGGCCCTCCAGGCCCCTAGAGTTCTTACTTCTCCTCTTCATTCCATGTTCTTCGACTTTAAGATCGATGTGGAGGACCTTGTGGCAGCCTTGCATAGTTTTCCTTGTTGATGGAGACTACTAGCAGTGAGCATGCACTGTCCTCCTTGGGTCCCTCCATTTGTCCGAGCCACGTCGGGTAACCTAGGTATGCTTTGTTGTTCCATGTTGAGGTAGATGTGGGATTCATAGGGTCGGATCGGTGCTCCATGCTGCAAAAATGGGTTTAACCCATGAATATAAAGTATTAGTGTATTTTAAATATTTTAATAGAATACTATATTCTATTACGAGTGTATATGAAAAAATCAGGACTGAATCGGAGTCCGAAAACTCAAAAATGAACAAAAACAAGATTTAGCGCGCACTGTAGCGCTCATCTTCAAATTTTTTTTTTCATTTGATGCTTTTGAAAGAATTAGCTCTCTAGAAATATAGAGCTTATGTAAATTGGGATTTTAACAAAATTTGCTTCTAATCTTCCCTAAACACTTTTAGACACCCAAAATTAATTTTTAACATCAAAACCAAAATTAACACATGTTTTAGAACAAAATCCAGTTTTTTCAAAACATCAATATTTTACAAAAACATAAATTTATTCTAAATACGCACATGCGTAAATTTTCAATCCAAAATACAAACCAAATTAGAATCTCACAATGAAATGACTCATGAACAATTATAGGTTACTCAAAGATGGTCAAGTGATTCTAGAATGGTAGCCATAGCTCTAAGCTTTTATCTAGAGTTCCAAACTCTAATTTTATGTTCATGTCCAACACAAACATTTTTGACCCAATCACAAGCATATTGTGTTTATACTTCCAAAGAATATATACACAATTTATTAACCCAATTTCAACATCAAGCTATGTTATTATGTATCCAATACATAATACATCACTATATGTTTCACTAATGATAACTCTTAATGAAAAACATAATTTTAGAGATAATCAAACTTACCTAGTAAGCTTGATTCCAAGATCCAATCTTCTTCTCATTGTTGAAATGTTATAGAGAACTTCCAAAGCTAGCAAGATTTATTCCAAGATCCAATCTTGATTCCAAAGTTAGCAAGCTTGGTTCCAAGATCCAATCTGAATTTATCCTTGTTGAAATGTTATAAAGAATCTCCAAAGTTTATCTAAACATTTCTTTTACTTATGCTAATATGTCTAAATCTTGCTTGTTTTAGCTCTCTCAACTTAACTTTCGAAAGCTTAAGATTTTCAAGCTTAATTAAAAATTTGCTCAAGCTTTCATTTTATAGCAAACTTATGTAATTTTTAATTAATAAAAGTTCTAATCAACTTTTAGGTGGGCTTAATCTAATTTGTCCAAATATGTATAATTAGGTGTGACTAATCACTTTTGTCTACCACTTTGATATAATCCAATTAAATCAATATAGAGTTTAACAAATGGATTAGCTAATTGTCTACCACTTTGATTTAATCCAATCAAATCAAGCCAAATACACCTATTATTATATATTTGTAATTACCAAAATATCCAAAAATGGTAGAGATATTTATGAAATTACAACAAAGCCCTTGCGTATTTTTGGATTAATCCAATTAAGTCAAAGTAAATAATTAATTTTATCCAATAACATTTAATTATTTTGATTGATAATTATAATATCAAATATTATTTATTATCTAAGATTATCGGCTATCCAAGTTCTCAACGAGTACACTTCATATTGTGAGACTCTCTAAGTCTAGACATGTTCGTCAATAAGCCTAGCTTATATGTACGTAATTCGACACCTCTGATTTGTGAAGAACATGAATGACCTTTCTGAACTGTACAAGTCGAGGTCATCACATATGTTTAACAATCCCTCTGTCGTAGGGTATTTGAGTTCTGCTTAGGAAACATAGATTACACCATCAAGTTTTCGAGGCACACATCTCATGTTGACATATCCTTGATTCTTTACAACTAATAAAAAAATCATTTCTGATATATGCAATCCACCCTAGATGATCGGCTTTGGACAATGTCTTAAGAATCGTGACTTACTCACATGGATACTTAAACCCTTTATGGTACACATATGGACTGACGAATCCTATCTTGATACACACTTGATTAATGAGTGCATCGGTCCAAACCCAACGAACATCTAGCGGTCAGACCATGAAAGGTTTTTGATATATATGGCATCAAAGTGTGAAGGATCACACACAAAATCAATGTTATATTATAGTCAAAGGATCACATATGATACTCAACTCGAGGAGATTCCTATTGACGGTGGTATGTACTTCTAAATATTAGGAATCACCTGTGAGTCGTTCAATATTTGCTCCAACGAATATTCATATGTCTATACGAGCTTCCCAAGCTCACGGTGTTGGAGTTGGTAGTTGGAGTGTCAATCCGAATAATGTATAGTATAATATATTTTATTATTTATTAATAAAATAACTATATTTTCATTTCAAACCTTATTAATGATAATGTCATTATGCATATTAGATGGATATATATATGCTGAGAATTACATCGACCTTAGAATAGTCATGTAGTAATACTGGATGCTAGGTGGTCCGACATTGAGATAGTATTACTGTTATAAATTATTCTTAATGTAAATATTCCTAGTCGTTGGTATTGGAATATGGTCGAATGTCTATAACCGAGAAGACAAACACATGTCGTATATTAGAATTTGTAACGATCGGTAATCTCGACTACTGTTAAATTATGGGACGAGTGTTACATAATATAAATAATGATTGGATACATATACACTCATGAAATGACTGTTTGGATAATCAGTAAATTCTTTGAGATTCCGATACAAGATGGTACGATGTTCTAATCCAGACAATCTAAGGTATTTGGGCTATTACTTTCTCATATAAACTCTGATTTTTATGAATTTTATATCATCGAAAATCTAAGATCGATACCTACAACTGTCGCGTTGAATATTTTTCCAAATTAGAACCGGAAAAAGGTCGAAAATATAATGCAAAAATTCAAATGAATAGTAACTGATGACCATTCTAGTAAATTCTCAAAGTTTCTCAAAATTTCTAAATTATTCTACAACTTTACCAATTTCAAATAACCTCTAGTATAAAAGGAGATACTATTCAAATATCCCCAAAAAAGATAAATAGAAAGAAGAAAACATGGAGGAAGAAGAAGAAAGAAAGAAAGAAAGAATGAGGTAGAAAGAGAAAGAAAGAAGAATGAAAGAAGAGGAAACAAATGTAAATCCTCATATAACAAACTAAGAAGAAGATTAACAACCATTGGAGACTTGTAAAGTGAAGGAAATCAAAGAAGTTGAGGTAAGGAAACTTGACTCAAGATTAAAGTTATAGTATTTTCAAAAGATGATGTTATGTTAGTATAATTGGTATGTTAGTGATTGCATTAAGGTGGTCGATCAACTACTCTTTACATATGAATCAATTTTGGGACTTGGTTCATCTTCTTGAAGGAATTATTCATATCGGTTGTAAATGAGTTTACAAGAGGAAGCGCGGGCCTCACAGAAAGATTGAAACCTTTAAGGCCCGACTGGTAGCTAAAGGTTACATGCAGTGACCTGGTGTCGACTACGATGAAACTTTTTCGCCAGTAGTGATGCTAAAGTCTATAAGGACTTTATTGTCTATTGCCACTTACCATGATTACGAGATTGGGAAGATAGATGTCAAAATGATTTTTCTAAATGGATTTCTTGACGAAGAAATCTATATGGAACAGCCGGAGGGTTTGTATCCAATGAAAACTCGGGCATGGTATGTGAGTTTAAGAAGTCCATTTATGGACTTAAACAAACTTCACAAAGTTGGAATCTTAGATTTGACGAGATAATCAAATTGTCTGGTTTTCTCAAGAATTCGGAAGAATCCTATGTGTATAAAAAGGCCAGTGGGAGTATAGTGGTATTTTTAGTTCTCTATGTTGACGACATCTTGATCATTGGGAATCATATCGGGATGATGCAAGGCGTCAACACTTACCTTTGTAAGAATTTCTCCATGAAGGACCTGGGTAAATCTTCTTATGGCTTAGACATAAAACTCTAAAGAGATAGAGAAATGAAGCGTATTGGGTTATCTGAATCAATGTACATATATAAGATCTTAGAACGGTATAATTTTTGTAATTATAAGACAACAAATATACCGTTCAAACATGGTCTACATCTTTCGAAGAAGATGTGCCCACAAATTGAAGATGAGAAGATTAGAATGTCTAATCAACCTTATGCTTCTTTTTTAGGCAGCATCATGTATGTCATGTTATATACTAGGCCTGATATCAGCTTCACAGTTAGTGTGACCAGCAGATATCAGTCCAATCCAGGTAATGACCATTGGATGACCATTAAACATATCCTAAAGTATCTTAAAATTACTAAGGATAAGTTTCTGATTTATAGAGGAAATGAACTTCAGGTTAATGGGTATACGGATTCGGATTTCCAATCCAATCCTGATGATAGAAAGTCTACATTAGGATTCGTGTTTACCCTTAATGGATGTGTAGTTTGTTGGAAAAATTCCAAACAGGGGTCCACAGCTGATTCCACCATTGAGGCAGAATATATTACAACTTTTGAAGCTACAAAAGAAGCTGTTTGGGTTAAGAACTTTATCACAGAGTTGGAAGTTGTCCCAAGTATCGAGAATCCGATTCCATTATACTGTGATAATAATGGAGCCATTGTGCAAGCAAAGGAACCGATGGCACATCAGAAGTCGAAGCATGTGGAACCTAAGTACAAGATAATTCGAGATATTATGTCACGAGGGGACATTATCATGTGCAAGGTCCCGAGTGAAGATAATGTAGCAGACCTGCTTACCAATGCCATTCCTCTGAAGTTATTTGATAAACATATCGAGTTGATGGGTATGAGATACAATCGATATTGACACTAGAGCAAGTGAGAGATATGATTGGTGCTCGCAGCGCCAATTTTCTTATGTATTTCACTGTAAATAGTTATGTAAATATTTTATTATGAATAAAATAAATAGTTTTTGTTATATAACATCTCTTTATATATGGTAAAGACATAATTGACCTTAAAATGATTAGTTATGATACGGTTACAAAAGCGTCGTAACTAACATTGAGTTGTATCATAACCGTATCATTTCTTTAACAGTTTCTGGTCAAGGTTTACATTTCTTGGTTAGTAAGTAAACCAGTTGAGACCGGTACATGTTGTATATTGGAATCTTGGATTCCAATGGTAGATTCTCAATGAACCATGAGTCGTGGAGACTCGTATCGACATGTAGGTGTTTATATCGAATAAACACTAAACGACTCAACAAAGATTCTTAATGGATGCTACACCAACGTCAATAGGAATCCTCTCGGGTTGAGTAGCAAAATTATTCTTTGACTTGAGATACCACTGTGGATATATGAGATATCCTCCACACTTTGATGGCTGTCACATCACCAACCTATTTAGGTCAAATCTCCGTCTGTTCGTTGGGTGTGGACTGATCCTCAGGATATCCAGTGTGTGTCAAAATAGAATCTTTTAGCTCTGTGTACAGAACATATGTATTCAATATGGAATTAGCAATATGTTAAATCTATGGGCCCGTGGTACACTGTAGAAGAGAGTTCTAAGTGTTATTAAGAGATTGCTAATAGAAACGTCGACGTGATTATATCTATAGAGATTTGACGTTTATATCTATATCTTTGGAATAATCCGGATACCTATGACGGATGGATTATACGTATGCAATGACCTCGACCTGTATGGTTCAGTGAGTTTATTCGTGTTCATCATAATTTATGGGTGGGTAGATTATGGACACGAAATTAGATTCGTGACGGATATGCCTGAACCTAGAGTGTCTCATTAATGAAATATACTAGTAGAGCATTATGGCAACTTTTTTTTTTTATTAATATTGATTATTTATAAATCGTTTAACTGTTAAACGAAAGATACATGCAAATTGACCTTTTGGTCATTTTTTAATTAATGTGTATTTGTATTTAATGTATGATTTTATTAAATACACATTAATTAAATGTCAAATTATGATATTTGACATATATCATTAATATATTTATTTGGAATATTTAAAGTAAATATAATAAATATATTTGAGATATTTATATTTAATTAATTAATTAATTATTAAATAATTAATATATTAAAATAAAAATATCTACCATTATGATAAAGTTAGGAAATAATTAAGTAGTGTAAATTGTTGACTTTACATTAAAGAAAAAGGTAGTCAAATGGCATTTGGCTTCTTTAAAGTATTTAAAAAGAAAATATGTATTTTCTTTTTGTTAGCCCAAATTCGGCCATGACCTAAAATGTATAAGTGTTATGTTTTTCATTTGTTTCACACTTTTAGGTTAAGCCTCCAAAATTACAAAAAAGAGTTGAGAGAAAAAGTGAAGGTTTAAGAAAGAAATTGAAGAAAACTTCAAGTATAGTAAGTTTTTTTTAACTTTTCTTAAACTAGAAAATTGTTTCTAATGTTCTTAGCTACAACATGTGTTGCTTGGAAGTTTTTCTACTATCTTGATTTTGTAATAAGTGTGTTGGAAGTTTAATGAAAGATGTATGCATGTATGTTTAACAAAGTATGTTTATAAATGGTGTATAAGAACACTTTTGATCATTTTATGATCTTGTTGCCATTCTAGAGTTGTTAGGCTACTCATTGATGACCTAGAAATATTCTTGAGTTGTTTCAAAGTGGTGAGACTTGTTTGGTATTGTAGAGATTATATTAAAGTGTTGGATTTGGTTAATTTTATTAATTGGATTAATTTGAGAAATTAGGGTTCTTAACCTAAACCAAAATTGGTGCTTTTCATATATGTGATGTATAATGATGTATATACGATAAATAAATCATTTGGTGTTGTTTGGAAATCATCTAAAGTAGTTTTGAATAAATTTGGACCAAAATGCAACAAGTTAAAATTGTTGGGTGTTCTCGGCAAGTGTAAGATTTTTGGGATTGTGTGTTGTGAGTTGTATTTTGATGTATCTGATATGTAGAAATAATTTTGGTAGTGATTTGAAATCAACTAAATTTATATTTGATAAATTAGGACTAAAATGATCAAAATACAAACTATGTGGGGTCTCACGGAAAATATGGAAAAATATGATTTTGGTAAAAAATTCAATTTTTAAGTATTGAGTAATTAGAATAAATAAGTTTATTTTAATTGCCCGAAAAAAATTATTGAAATCGGAAAATTTTATTTTTCCACTTTTTGCTGCGTTTACCCCTAAAATCCCCTACAGTTTATGACGGCTCGGGATTAGCTATAGCCCACCGAGGCTTTATTATGTTTGGTGGCATGGGCTTGGAATTTCTCCCCCAAGGCCAAATGTTGAATGGCACAAGGAGAGAACATTCCCTTGTGGCCATGTTTATGGCGGCTCAGGGTTGGCTACGTCCACAGAGGCCTTATTATGTTTGTTGGCACGGGGTTGAGTTTTCTCCCCCATGGCCAAGCGTTGAATGGCACAATGGAGAGAGCATTCTCTTATGGCTAGGTGATTTTATCAGCTCAGAGTCAGTTTACTCCCACTGAGGCCTTATTATGTTTGTTGGCAATGGGGTTTGGAGTTTCTCTCCCCATGGCCAAGTGTTGAATTGCACAAGGAGTGAACATTCCCTTAATGGCCATGTTTAGGATGACTCGGGGTTAGGTTACGTCCCCAACCAGAGGCTTTATTATGTTTGCTGTATGGGGTAGGGATTTCTCCCACATGGCCAATATTGAACGCATAAAGAGGGACATTCATTTGTGGCAGTGATTTTTATCGCTTGGGGTCAGATTACATCCCACCGATGCATTATTAAATGTTGGTTCATATGGGTTTGATTTCTCCCCCATGACCAAGGTTGATGGGAATGTTAGACATTATGACCCATAGCGTCACTGTTTTGTAAATGATATTGTATTATTGTACAAAATTAACTATGTGATAATGAAATTGCCTTTTGCCATTTTGTAATTTATTTACTTTGATATATAAATGGCGAAAGTCCATATGATTAATTCCGTATTGAGATGATATGAGACAATATCAATACATAAAGGTTTAAATCATTAAATATCCCTAGTCGGAGTATTATCGAGATCGGACATCGATAATGCGGAATAGACTAGTATTGCACTTGTGCATGTTGTGAGGGCACAACGGCATAGTTCTCATATATTTAAGTATAGGATACTTATGCAAGTGCGATAGGAGGTTGTGTTTTACCGATGGTACGGAAAACAGCTTCGCTCTGGATAGACCCCGCGGAATCCCATTGGTAGTATGTCTGCGTGTCTATGGGAGGCCGCATCAGGGTAGGTGTATATGGTCTTAACCTGAGACTTGCATCGCTAGTACTTGCGACAATAGGTAAACTTTGGTTTTTGTGGTTGGGGGACCTTAACTGGTTCTGTGTTCACCTCTTCTGGGTTTATCAGGAATCGTAGTGCACTGGGTGTGATGTCAAGATGGAAGTGTCACTTCAGACATATGGAGTTGATGATCACGCAGGATACAGAACTAGTGCTCTATAAAAGGTTGCAACCGTCGGGACAATATGACTAGGTCAGTATTGCCCGATTTAAAGAGACTAGTTGCTTGATGTCCGATATATGTTTCGTACGGGGCAGACACATTTCCAGCCCCAGGCCTAACATGTGATCGTCCGATACTGGATCGATGTACGCAATACTACGGTATACTACGCTTGATATAGATCTAATATTCCAGTAAGAATATTTCTGGAGAATTGGGTAGGCATGGCGCTTTGCTAGAAGCCAACCTTGTCTTGTAAATCGGTAAAAACGTAGTACGAGGTACGTACGTGTTTGGATTATCCAACGACCGTATTTACTGCCAACATATCCGGAGATCTCTTGGGTCGCTTCCTGAAGATTCACCTATGATGTTTGATTCGAACTTTATTAATCTTGGATTAATAACGGAGAAACTTTATCTTGGATAAAATGCCTTATTAGGAGAGAGAGAGAGATCGATTAATTGGAATTAATCGATAAAATAATATATTCGATATATTATTAAACGAAATTAGATTTCGACGCGGAATTAAAATCGGATTTTAATTCGGGCAAACGAATTAATTTAGAATTAATTCATTAGCGAACTGAATAGTAATTTCGCAAGGCGTAATTATTTAATTCACGTCGCGACGGAAATTCGTTAATTCGGAATTAACGAAACCGAGCCCGAAAGTGTTTGCGGACACATTCGTATTTTGAATCGAGTGATATCCGCAAATCACATCGCGATATCTCATTACTTAATACGAATAGATGTTGGATGTATCTAGTCACCTTTGAGGGATGATACATTGTCTCTAATCTCAAAGTGTGGTAATGATGGCAAATGATGGATTTCATTTTGGAGGGAAAGCCATGCACGGTTTTGAAGGATTTTTTGCATTAAAAAATTCTTTTGGTATTAGATATCATATCACTTTTCATTTCCTTTGTCTCTCACGGTTTTTGGCATGCAAAGGGAACAAAATTAAAAGTGAAACACTCTCCTCTTCTTTCTCTCTCTTGCTCACGCCGTGAGCTGCACATACAAGGCAGAAAATTGTTTTCTCATTCTCCATTTTTGCTAGCACAAGCAAGGAATCAAAGGAGGTGATAGGGAAACCACCTTGGAGCTTGGAATACACAAAGCTTGGAGCTTTCAACTCTTTTCTCCTCTTGGCCGAAACTTCAAGGATCTTGGAGCTTCAACCTTTGTTCATCTTTTCATCACAAAAGCTTTGTAAGTATGATTCCGCCATGCTTCAAGTTTATTATATATATTCATTTTGTTGTATTTCATATGCTTAATCTTTCCTTGGGACTAATTATAGTAACCAACAATGGTATCATTGAGCTATGTTTAAGCATGAAATATATTAGGTTAAAATTTGGGTAAAATTGATTGAAGCATGTTCTTGTGAAATTTGATGAATGAGTATGCTTACATGTATATAGAATGATATTATATGGAATCAATTTTGAGAAAAATGCATTGGATGATTTTTCCCCAAAAATGTAACCTTGGCCGAATGGGTATGAACATTGGATGTGTTGGAATTTTTTGTGTACAAGATCATTGGATGACTTAAAACGTATACGGGACGTAGATTAGTGATTCAATCGGATTGAAAAACAAATCGACACAAAAATCTCACTTGGCCGAATACTAATGGACATGAAAATGGACTTGATTTTTGTTCAAATTAATGTTGGACATATGTTTTGAACAATAGATGATTAATAAATTAAATTGGTATTTTGAAATATTTGGTTTAATGTATTAATCTTGGTTTTACACTTTAATTAATTGAATTTTAAAATTTGGAATATTGAAATTTAAATTAATGGGCTTAATTGTTAAATTGGGCTTGTAATATTATATTTGGGCATAATGGGCTTGGTTGGGCCAAGTAGATTTGGGCCAAAAGGATTGGATCCAATTTGGGCCTAAATCACTCCATTAAGTCCAAATGTAGTATAATGGGCTTTAAAGTTTAATTGGGCCTTATGGGCTTGAAATTGATTTTGTGGCATTTAAGGGTGATTCCTTATTTGGGCTTGGTAATTGGGTTTGACCCACATTGACCAAAGCCCAAGCCTTAATAAATCAATTGAAAGCCCATCGGACTTTAATTAAACAACATTGGATGTTAGTTGGGCTTTGAGACCCAATTAGATTAGATTTAGAATCTAAGTCTTTAAAGCACATTAAAAGTGTAAACATTTAATTTGGAATTAAATAATTGAATTAGTATTGAATACGAATTAAATTAGATTTAATAAGTAGTTCGATATAATTCGTGAATTCGTACCTTATGTACTTATTCTCAAACGAGTTGGACTCGCGCAAAATCAAAACCGTTGTTTGAACATTGGATGATCATTTAAACAAAGACTAATTAATTGGATTAGATTGGTTGTAAAAGCATGTCTTGTTTGAATATATATGTATGTGATGAATGAATAGTGTATATCGGATGGATATTAGAAGGGAAAGGGTAATTTTAGAAATTATTGTAAATTTAGAATTTATAAATTGGACCTGCGTGTCCAGCCTTATCTCTTTTATCTCTTTGTATTCTCTTCTCACCTAATTCCCCTCAATGCAAATGAGGTTTCTCTTATTGTATTATGTAATTGGGTAGTAGTAGAATAGTGCTAGCGGGGAGAGGAAAGGGAGTGATTTGTTCTAGGAACAAGTTGTGTTTATATCCATCCGTATATCACTATTAATTTACTTTACGCGCTTTATGATGTTTTAGAAGCATGCTTAAGGGTGTATGTTGATGAGACCTAACAAAGATAATAAATTGGTTGCCAATTACGCAAAAATCCCTCAATCTATATTAAGCGATTATCCTTCCATTGAATGATTCTTGTTCAAGATCCGATTGGCATTGGTTTGTTGGCCAAAGTCAAGACCTTGTCAATTAGGATGTACTTGAATCATGAGAGTTTTGTTCCACATCGGTGTCTTGTCCAAGTTGTGATTTGTTGGCCAAAGTCAAGATCACTTCTTGTCCAACGACATTGATTACGAAACTATCCTTGTCAATGGGTCCCGCTTAACTGGAATCATTAGGTTTGTTGTGCCAAAGCCAAGGCCTAGATGATTCGGAGGATATGGTTAGAAAATGTATTAGATACATTGGCATACGCAATATGTTTAGGACTTGGATGTCCACCTAACCGGATCTAGGAATTGGATTGGATCCAATTGATCTGTGAGATCTACCTAGTTAAATAGCATACAGCTTGTTGGCCAAAGTCAAGGTTGTGTGTTATTTAACGGGATCCTAGCCCACTAGGAAATAGGATTTCCCGAGTTCTCAACAGAGGGTTAGAGACTTGATGAAAATAGTGGGAGGCTAGTATGTGAATTTGCAATTTCATTCAGATACTTTGCCTTACGCGTTCTTCAAAATTATTTCGTCTATTTATTATAATTAGTTGGACTAATACATTGTTATTTTTTTGTAACAGTTTGACTGTACCCACTTTATCGTTAACTAGATAGTTGGACTATCGTAGTTAAGATGGCAGGCAAAGGAAATGTCCGAGATATCATCATGGGTGATAATGTCTTTAAGGGCACAAACTTTGCTGACTGGGAAATGAACCTGAGGATAGTCCTTGGGGCTGAGAGGATGCTGTACACTATACAATACCTCTCCCGCCTAAGCCCACTGACCCACTTGAGCTGGAGTTATGGAAAACTCACAGTGATGATTGTGACACAGCTCAGGCTGTTATGTTAGCTTCGATGACTCAGCACTTTCGTCGCCAGAATAGGGACTTGGATCCTTATAACATGATGGCTAGACTGCGAGATCTCCACCGCTCCACCAATAAGCGGATGGAGAGGTATGAGTTGGTGAAGAAACTCTTCCGCGCCCGAATGACTGATGGCGCATCAGTTGAGGCCCACGGGACTCAAATGATCGCCGATATTGATGAGTTGGCCAATATGGGAATAGTCTTGGAGGCTGAGCTGACTGTGGATTTGATCTTACAATCGCTTCCCGATACTTGGAAACAAATCATAATCAACTATAAGTTGATGGACACGGATGACTCTCTTGGAGAGCTGTTATCCGTCTTGAAGGAGTCTGAAAAAGAACTCCTAAAAGGGGGCAAGCGCGAGGCGCACTATGCATCGACCTCTCAGGGCCAAAGGCTGGGCTTAAGGCAACTGGAGGGGTGAGGAAGAGGAAACATAAGAACAAGGGTAAAGGCAAGTCGACAAAAGCTTCTGGGAAGCCAAGGAACAAATCTCAAGATGTCTGCCTCAACTGCGGCAAGAAGGGTCACTGGAAACGTGACTGCCGAATGGGCAAGGGACACAAGGAGGATATCAAGGCAGGCAAGGCACCAGCCTCTGGTATGTTTGTTATTGAAATAAATATGACTACTTCTAGTCTTAAAAATTGGATTTTTGATTCTGGTTGTGCTGCTCATATTTGTACTGATTTGCAGGATCTGCAGAATAGCAGGATGCTGGCTTCAGGGGAGGTTGACCTACGAGTCGGAAACGGAACACCAGTTGCTGTTTTGGCTGTAGGGACTTTTGTTTTGGAACTGCCCTCAGGGCATGTACTTAAACTTTTGAACTGTTATTATATACCTAGTTTAACTAGGAATATTATATCTGTATCTTTGTTAACCCAGCATGGGTACACTTTTGTATTTAGAAACACTGGGTGTTATTTATATAAAAATGATGCAGAAATTTGCACTGTTGTTGCAAATAATGGTCTTTATATTTTGAATGTAAATGAATCTCCTAAACACAAAATGACAAACAAAAGGCTCAAAAGGAGTAATCTAAAAGATGAAGCTTACATGTGGCATTGTCGTCTAGGACACATTAACAAGACTCGCATATCCACACTTTCGAAGAGTGGGTACTTGGACGGATTTGATCCTAATTCATATGATGTCTGCGAATCTTGTCTTTTAGGCAAAATGCCTAAATCACCTTTTAGCGGTAAAGGTGAACGTGCCACAGAACTGTTAGCCCTCGTTCATAGTGACGTATGTGGGCCCATGTCTAGCCAGGCTAGAGGTGGATATCGATACTTCGTAACCTTTACGGATGATGCATCACGTTACGGTTATGTGTATCTAATGATGCACAAGTCGGAAACCTTTGAGAAATTCAAAGAGTTTCGACACGAAGTTGAAAAACAAACAGGCAAGAGTATTAAGACATTACGGTCGGACCGTGGTGGCGAATACTTAAGTTATGAGTTTCAAGATTACTTGAAAGAACATGGTATTCTTTCACAGTGGACTCCTCCTGGAACACCGCAATTAAACGGTGTGTCTGAACGGAGAAACCGTACCTTGTTAGACATGGTAAGGTCAATGATGAGTCGCACTGAGCTACCAATATCCTTCTGGGGATACGCATTAAGCAGTGCAATACTTATTTTGAATAAGGTTCCGTCAAAGTCTGTTGAACAGACTCCATACGAGATATGGACAGGAAGGAAACCGGGTTTCTCTTTCCTGAAGATTTGGGGTTGCTGGGCATATGTTAAACGTTTGGAAGGTACCAAATTAGAACCCAAATCAGATAAATGCCTTTTCGTAGGATATCCTAGGAAACCAAAGGATATTACTTCTATCACCCGCAGAGAACAAAGTATTTGTTGCTCTACATGCATTTTTCCTTGAAAAGGAATTCTTAGATGCAGTGGTAAGTGGGAGGAAAGTGGAGCTCGATGAAAATCGTGGTGATACTGTTCCTGGCAATGAATCAACGACGGAACATGAACAGACCATCCGGGATGAGTCTGTACCACAACCTTCATATACACAAGGACCGCGTAGGTCGGAGAGAGTCAGGACAGTACCTGAGAGGTATGGGTACCTGATCTCGCCTCATGTAGATATTAATCTTATTGAGGATAATGAACCGTCTACGTATGAGGAAGCAATACAAGATATTGATTCCGCTTTATGGCAAGAAGCCATGAAGTCTGAGATGGATTCCATGTATGCCAACCAAGTTTGGACACTGGTTGATGCACCAGAAGGTGTAAAACCTATTGGATGCAGATGGATCTTCAAGAAGAAGACCGACATGGATGGCAACGTGCAAACATACAAAGCTAGGCTTGTAGCAAAGGGGTATCGTCAACAATATGGTGTTGATTATGACGAAACCTTCTCACCCGTTGCCATGATTAAATCCATTCGGATAATGCTTGCAATAGCTGCATATTTCGATTACGAGATATGGCAGATGGACGTTAAAACCGCTTTCCTTAACGGAAACCTTTTGGAGGATGTTTATATGCAACAGCCTGACGGTTTTATCGTACCTAGACTTGCAAACAAGGTTTGTAAGTTAAATCGATCCATTTATGGATTGAAGCAAGCATCACGGTCATGGAATCAGCGTTTTGATGAAATCATAAAAGAATATAATTTCGTGCAAAACGAAGATGACCCTTGTGTATACAAGAAGGTTAGTGGGAGAGCACTGACTTTTATTGTCCTTTATGTCGACGATGTATTGCTTATAGGCAATGACATTCCCATGCTAACGTCGGTGAAAGCTTGGCTTTCATTAAAATTCTCCATGAAAGATCTGGGAGAAGCAGCCTTTATTCTGGGAATAAAGATCTACCGGGATAGATCTAGAAAGCTGCTTGGACTCTCCCAGAGTACATATATTGACAAAGTGTTGAAGCGATTCAGCATGGATCAATCCAAGAAGGGATTGATGCCAATGTTACGTGGTACCTCTCTGTCTAAGGACATGTGTCCTAAGACTCAAGAAGAGAGAGATAACATGAGTCGGATACCGTTCGCCTCGGCAGTCGGATCGATCATGTATGCCATGATATGTACACGACCTGATGTGTCATATGCTTTGAGCATGTGCAGTCGCTATCAGGCCGATCCAGGTGAAGGTCACTGGATGGCAGTTAAGAATATCCTTAAGTATCTTAGACGAACTAAGGATGCTTTCTTAATTTACGGAGAAGAGAACTTGTGGTATCTGGGTATGCCGATGCAAGTTTCCAAACCGACAAGGACGACTTCAAGTCGCAATCCGGGTACATTTTTTGTTTGAATAACGGAGCAGTGAGCTGGAAATCTTCCAAGCAAGATACTGTTGCCGATTCAACGACAGAAGCGGAGTATATTGCTGCGTCGGAAGCAGCAAAGGAGGCAGTTTGGATCCGAAAGTTCCTAATCGGATTAGGAGTAGTTCCGTTAGCAGCTGAGCCCGTTCCATTGTATTGTGACAATAACGGGGCTATAGCACAAGCTAAGGAACCAAGGTCTCATCAACGATCCAAGCATGTTCTTCGGCGTTACCATCTGATTCGGGAGATTATACATCGTGGCGATGTAAAAGTCGAGAAGGTCGCATCAGATAACAACATTGCAGATCCGCTGACGAAAGCTGTTTATCCGCAAGTGTTTGAACGACATATACATAGTTCAGGTATTAGATGCTTGAGTGACTGGCTATAGGCCAAGTGGGAGATTGTTAGACATTATGACCCATAGCGTCACTGTTTTGTAAATGATATTGTATTATTGTACAAAATTAACTATGTGATAATGAAATTGCCTTTTGCCGTTTTGTAATTTATTTACTTTGATATATAAATGGCGAAAGTCCATATGATTAATTCCGTATTGAGATGATATGAGACAGTATCAATACATAAAGGTTTAAATCATTAAATATCCCTAGTCGGAGTATTATCGAGATCGGACATCGATAATGCGGAATAGACTAGTATTGCACTTGTGCATGTTGTGAGGGCACAACGGCATAGTTCTCATATATTTAAGTATAGGATACTTATGCAAGTGCGATAGGAGGTTGTGTTTTACCGATGGTACGGAAAACAGCTTCGCTCTGGATAGACCCCGCGGAATCCCATTGGTAGTATGTCTGCGTGTCTATGGGAGGCCGCATCAGGGTAGGTGTATATGGTCTTAACCTGAGACTTGCATCGCTAGTACTTGCGACAATAGGTAAACTTTGGTTTTGGTGGTTGGGGGACCTTAACTGGTTCTGTGTTCACCTCTTCTGGGTTTATCAGGAATCGTAGTGTGCACTGGGTGTGATGTCAAGATGGAAGTGTCACTTCAGACATATGGAGTTGATGATCACGCAGGATACAGAACTAGTGCTCTATAAAAGGTTGCAACCGTCGGGACAATATGACTAGGTCAGTATTGCCCGATTTAAAGAGACTAGTTGCTTGATGTCCGATATATGTTTCGTACGGGGCAGACACATTTCCAGCCCCCCAGGCCTAACATGTGATCGTCCGATACTGGATCGATGTACGCAATACTACGGTATACTACGCTTGATATAGATCTAATATTCCAGTAAGAATATTTCTGGAGAATTGGGTAGGCATGGCGCTTTGCTAGAAGCCAACCTTGTCTTGTAAATCGGTAAAAACGTAGTACGAGGTACGTACGTGTTTGGATTATCCAACGACCGTATTTACTGCCAACATATCCGGAGATCTCTTGGGTCGCTTCCTGAAGATTCACCTATGATGTTTGATTCGAACTTTATTAATCTTGGATTAATAACGGAGAAACTTTATCTTGGATAAAATGCCTTATTAGGAGAGAGAGAGAGATCGATTAATTTGGAATTAATCGATAAAATAATATATTCGATATATTATTAAACGAAATTAGATTTCGACGCGGAATTAAAATCGGATTTTAATTCGGGCAAACGAATTAATTTAGAATTAATTCATTAGCGAACTGAATAGTAATTTCGCAAGGCGTAATTATTTAATTCACGTCGCGACGGAAATTCGTTAATTCGGAATTAACGAAACCGAGCCCGAAAGTGTTTGCGGACACATTCGTATTTTGAATCGAGTGATATCCGCAAATCACATCGCGATATCTCATTACTTAATACGAATAGATGGTGGATGTATCTAGTCACCTTTGAGGGATGATACATTGTCTCTAATCTCAAAGTGTGGTAATGATGGCAAATGATGGATTTCATTTTGGAGGGAAAGCCATGCACGGTTTTGAAGGATTTTTTGCATTAAAAAATTCTTTTGGTATTAGATATCATATCACTTTTCATTTCCTTTGTCTCTCACGGTTTTTGGCATGCAAAGGGAACAAAATTAAAAGTGAAACACTCTCCTCTTCTTTCTCTCTTGCTCACGCCGTGAGCTGCACATACAAGGCAGAAAATTGTTTTCTCATTCTCCATTTTTGCTAGCACAAGCAAGGAATCAAAGGAGGTGATAGGGAAACCACCTTGGAGCTTGGAATACACAAAGCTTGGAGCTTTCAACTCTTTTCTCCTCTTGGCCGAAACTTCAAGGATCTTGGAGCTTCAACCTTTGTTCATCTTTTCATCATAAAAGCTTTGTAAGTATGATTCCGCCATGCTTCAAGTTTATTATATATATTCATTTTGTTGTATTTCATATGCTTAATCTTTCCTTGGGACTAATTATAGTAACCAACAGGTACAAGGAGGGAACATTCCATTGTGGCCATGTTTATGGCGGCTCGGGACTGGTTACGTCCCATCGACGCCTTATTATGTTTGTTGGAATGATGTTGGAGTTTCTGTTAGGGTTGGTACTCTGAGCGCCATTTTCTTATGTATTAAACTGTAAATACTTATGTAACATTTTATTCTAAATAAAATAAATAGTTTCTATTACATAACATCTCTTTATATATGGTAAAGACATAATTGACCTTAGAATGATTAGTTATGATACTGTTATAAAAACATCGCAACTGACATTAAGTTGTATCATGACGTTGTCATTTTTAGACAGTTTCTGGTCAAGGTTTACACTACTTGGTCAGTAAAGTAAACCCGTTGAGACCGGTACATGTCATATGCTGGAATCTTGTATTCCAATGGTTTCTCAATGAACCATGAGTCTTGGAGACTCGCATAGACGAGTAGGTGTTTATAGCGGATAAAGACTGAACGACTCATCGAAGATTCTTAATGGACAGTATCCAACGTCAATAAGAATCTTCTCGGGTTGACTAGCATAGTGATTCTTTGACTTGAGATACCACTATGGATATATGAGTTATCCTCCACACGTTGATGGCAGACACGTCACCGATCTATTAAGATCAGACCTCCATCTGTTCGTTGGTGTGGACTGATGCTCAGGAAATCCTGTGTGTATCAAGAAAGGATCTGTCAGTTATGTGTACAGAGCATAAGTATTCAATATGGAATTAGTAATTAGTTAAATCCATGGGCCCGTGGTACACTGTAGAAGTGAGTTCTAAGTGTTATTAAGAGATTAATAATAGAAACGTCGACGTGATTATATCTATAGAGATTTGACGTTGATATCTATATCTCTAGAATAATCTAGATATCTGTGACAGTTCTGTGTTCGTCATAATTTACAAGTGGGAAGATTATGGACACGAAATTGGATTTCATGACGGATATGCCTGAACCTAGAGAGTGTCACTAATGAAACATACTCGCAGAGCACTATGGCAACTTTTATAAATAATACTGATTATTTATAAGTCGTTTAACGGTTAAACGAAAATACATGCAATTGGGATCTTTTGGTCATTTCATAATTAATGTGTATTTGTATTTAATATTTGATTTTATTAAATACACATTAATTAAATGTCAAATTGTGATTTTTGACATATATCAGTAATATATGTATTTTGATTATTTAATGTAAATATAACACATATATTTAAGATATTTATATTTAATTATTTAAATATTAAATGGTTAAATTAATTAAATTATAAATATCTTTTGTCATTATTAATGTTAGCAAATGGCTTATTATTTGGTTACACTTGTTGCATTTCATTAAATGTTGTAGTGAGCTTATGGAACAAGTTAACTAATTATTTATCATTTAATTAAATTGAAACAAAACGGAAATATCTTGATATTTATTTTTCCTTTAAGTTTCGGCCATAAGGGAAAATATATAAGGATTTTGTTCATTTTTATTTTAACAAGTTCAAGTTACCAAAACAATTATAAAAGCAAGTTGAGAGTAAAGTTGAAAGAAAAAAGGAAAGAACTTAAGCCATATCTCAAGATTTTATAAGTATTTCTTACTTTCTTCAACTAAGAAATTGTTTCTATCATTCTTAGCTTCAACATATGTTGTTAGAATGTTGTCTCTACTCTTTTAGTTTGTAATTAAATTTTTGGAAACTTTTTTGAAAGATGTAAGCATGTATGATAACAAAGAAAACATGAAATTAGTTCATTAGCTCTTAGTGTTGAATTTGTTTAATTTTGGCTAATTTGTTAATTTGAAGAATTTATAAAATTAGGGTTCTTAACCCTTTCCAAATTTGGGGCTTTTCATATATGTATTGTGTAATGAAGTATATATGATGTATATTAAATTTGGTGATGATTGGATATCATCGAATATTATTTTGAACAAGATTGGACTAAAATGCAAAACCTGGAAAATTTTATCATTCTCGGCAATTTGAAGTTTTTGTGGTTGTGTTGCAATTTATATTTTGATGTATTAGACATGTATAAATCATTTTGGGATTGATTTGGAATCACTTAAAATTGTATTTGACAATTTGAGGACCAAAATGAACAAAATACAAAGTTTTGGGGTCATTCGGCAATTATGAAGAAATATGATTTCTTGGGTAAAATTTCAGTTTTTAAGTATTGAGTAATTAGAATAAAAATTTTATTTTAATTGTCCGAGAAAAATTATTGAAATTGGAAAATTTTGATTTTCCCCATTCCGCTGCGTTTACTCGGATTTGTCCCCGAAATCCCCAATAAAATGGTATCAGAGCGAGTCTGATTTTGAAGACTCGATATGATTATACCTTTAAATTCAATGTTGAATTTAATCTTTACTTTATGCATGCATGTGTTTATTTAATTTGATTAAATAAAGTAAAAGCATCTTTTACGGAAAATCTCTATTTGAAAATAAGGTTTTATATTAATTTGTATTTGATGCATGTTACTTGGTCCGTCTTGTCAATACCGCTTATGGATAAATAATCTACGATTATATCCGAGAACGTGCCAATGTTGTGAGGATATAGCCGGTAGGAATTTAATTGTACCAGATATATTTTGATATTAGGTAAATTCAAGTGAAAGCGCAATCCTGAACGTGCCAAAGCTGTTAGGGTTACGTAAGTGATCTGTGAAATCACTCACATAACGCAAGCGCACATATCGCTCAAGTAATATAAAATATATCGATCCCAGAAGGACTTAATACCTAAGCTATTAATTTATGAAGCCAAATATTTACAAATATCTAATAGATTGGTTGTTTGATTGGTTGGTGATTTTAAACTAAAACAAGTAAATAAAAAAGTGCGAATGTAAGTGAAAGGGAAAATTCAATATTATAAAACTATTTAGGGTTTTGAATTCTTCCAATATCTTTTAAAGATGAAGTTGTTATCTCATGTTTGTCCAATACATCGGTTTATCAA